>PVJX010004206.1:0-97604 GCA_004027295.1 Dolichotis patagonum
AAAAAAAAAGAAATGAAGTTTGATGTGTAGAGAAATGAATGCTAACCTCAGAGGGAGATTTTATTTGCCTAATGCACATATTAGTAAATGACTGCTGCCTCAGGGGGCTAAGCAACAGCTTATTTAATTCAGTTTTCATATTAGGTTATAAATCATTTTTGTTTATCTCAGAATTCTTTCTTCAAGTAGGACATGGTGACACACATTTGTAACCTCAACACTTGGGAAGCTGAGGCAGGATTGCCATGAGTTTGAGCTACATAATGAGACTGTCTCAAAAATCCAGAATTGTGGTAACCATAGTCACAGGGGATAATAATCACATCACTCCCTCAGGAATTGATTGACTAGTTATTAGAGAATGAAGAAACATTGCTTTCTAGAGGATATTTGCTTATGTAGATTGAAAAAAGTCCAACTCAATGGTGAACATCTCATTCTGTGTCCCTTCTATTCTCCTGTACACTTTCTAACACTTTTACATCTTAAACAAGCAGCAAAATGAAAGCCCATCCCCTAAGCAGAAACTAGTTAAAGTTAAAAAATATTAAGCTATCAGTGAGAGAGATCTAGAGGCCAGAGGTGGGACCAGCTCTCAGTTGCTTCTCCTGCCCAGTGGCCTCTACATCTGCACTTGGCCCAATTCTCCAAGGACTCTTTGAATACAGTCTCCTGCAGCAAACTCTCTCCTTCCATACATATGCTGACCATCTTCACAGCCTCTTCAGCTAGAGGTCTTACAGTCATCACAAACTCAGCATGTTTGTTTTACTTATCCAACTGTGTATTTAAGATCTATTCATATAAACAACAATTTTAAAAAGAAGAAAGTTTAAAACAAAATTAATCTTCTCCCTCTACCAAAACTTCTGCTCCTGAAGTCTTCAGCTTGCATGGGGATCCTGTAGCTCCCCAAGCCTCCAGGCCCAATAAATCACTGAAACCTATTTATTCTACCTACTACATTTCTCTTGAGTCTTCCCCTTCTCTCCTTTCTGTTGTTAATTCCCATTTCACAATATCCATTCAAATAACATCAGCCACCTACCACAGGGGCTGTGTTAGCCAGTAGGTCTTTAGTGGCAAAGACCATAGGCAGAGCTTCCTGCATTTTAGAGCCCTGGATACAAATTACCCCAGGGAAACACTGGTGTTATAGACAATGGTTCTACACAGCAGTAAGGGCAGGGCATGCCACACAGTCCTGGGTGGGTCTGGAAAGCTCCTTTAGAGCTAACTTCTGAGAGGACTTTGAAAAATGGACAGGATCTCTGCAGAAAAACTGTACTTCAGCCAATGAGAAGAGCTCATCAGGAACAGCTGAAGGGAGTGTACAGTTTGCTGGTTTAGAGGATTTTATTTGTTTGTTTGGGACTTTTTATAGAGGAGCTGGAGCTGGAGATGAAGGGAGGGCCCGGGACAGGAGGATAGCTTTGTCAATAGCTTTCAGAAGTCTGAACTCTAACCTGTGGGCAGAGGGGATGTCGGTAAAGAGCTTTAAGCAGGGAATTTGTCAACTTTAATCTTTAAAATGATTAATTTATAGATAATTACCTCATATGTGAACAATTACACTATTTTTTCAAATGCTTATATCCCTTACCTACACACACTCTTTCCAAAATGATCCAAAAAGAAGATCCAGCCCTTTTCCTAATTAAAAGCAAAGCAAAACAAAGTAAAAGCTCTATGATTTGCTTTCCTAGCAGGGAGTAGCAAGTCCCAAACTCCAAGGAAAATTGTTCCTGAAAATGCTAATATGTATTGAAGAGGCCGGGTAGTCAGGATAGCTTCCTTGCAAACAAACAAACAAAGAAACAAATAAAAAACTGCTCAACTTTCGATTAACCTTCTAGGTTTCTTTTTCATTGCAAGACTTCCTTGAACTTTTAATTTTCTAAAATCAATCATTTGTGTTTTAAAACAAAATGTTACCTCAAAATCCCCCAACTTATTAAACTCGTTGCTCTTGGAGCAGTCCCATCTACGAGGATGAATCTTCCGTGCAGTGTTGGCCTCCATAGTGAAGTCCAAGTTTAGGTAGCGAATACAGCTGTATATAATCCAGACTTAACTTCCATTATTTCCTGCCTCATACATATCCCTGTATCTGTTGTTCGAATTGCGTTCATCTTCTCACTGCCTTTTTCTCCTTCTATGTTTGAAGAATTCTTGACCATCTTTTGAGTCATAACCAAATACAAACTGCACTATGAAAACATGCAGAATGGATGAGGGTTGCTGCTATAGTTTTGATACAGTTTGTCTCCTTCAAAAGTCATGCTGGAATTTTGTCCTTCCTATAACAGTGTTGAGAGGTGGTGAGGGCCTTTTAAAGGTATTAGTGTCATGGGGGCTTTGCTCTCATGAAGGGATTCATGCCTTTCTTGCAGGGATGGGTTCTTATAAGAGTGGGCCAATTATTTCAAGAATGGGTTGTTATAGAGCAAGGGTGGCTCTTGTATTTTGTGTCTTCTGCATATACCTTTTCCCTTCAGCTTTTCTGTCATATTATAATACAACATAAAGTCTGTGGTGAATTAACTAATAGTCATCTTGGAAAGTTCAAATGAACTGAGTCAGCAAGCTTCTGGCCATGGAAGACCTACCTGAGGGTTGTTGCCAAAATGACATAAAAGGAGAATGGGAGGAGAATATTGCATGCTGTTGATTTTCCTGGAGAAGCTTTCCATGGCTGGTTTTCCTGATGTGAACTTAGATGTTCTCATTATTGGAAGAGCTTGGGTCTTTGCTATCACCCAGGAAGGCTGCTGCTCTCTTTGGGGGAGCTCTGGTCTTTGCCTTCAGCATTGCTTCCTGGTTCCAATGCAGATCCCTCAGCCTTGTGGCAGAGAGCCTTCATCCCCACAGCTTCTAGCATTCACCACAGGACTTCCAGGTGCAAATCCTTGATATGGACTTGCATGAGACATTGTCATGAGCTCTAGGACTCTGGTTGGACTCACGAAGGACATTGTCATGGGCTCATGGTCTTCAGATGGATTCATGCAGGACATTGCCTTGGATTCCAGGCCTTTGTAGTCTTCTACATCTGACTCTAACAAGCATCAGCTGATACAAGGCCCTTACCAGATGTCAGTGTCATGCCCTTGGAGTTCCCAGCCTCCAGAACTATGAACCAAAATCAACTTGTTTATAAATTATCAGTCTCCTGTTTTGTGTCATAGCAGCAGAAAATGGACTCACAGTTGCAGAAGTATGGATTGATCTGCTATTCATAAAATCACCCTGTGTCCTAACATTTGGAAATAGTTTAAATGAATAACCCTGGAGTTAAGGAATCTGTGGAAAGTGCCAGCCTGTGCTTTACAAGAAAGTTAGGGCTATTTGTTATTAGCAGAGACTGGGAGACTCACCGATATTTAAAGGGACTCCAAATTTGCCAGTCTGTCTGACATGAAGATAAAGGCTCCATGCCAAACCATTATATATCATGATAGACTGGGGACAAAGGGAGTGCTGGAACGATAAGGCAGTGCATTTCTGGGAACGAGTGGGGAGCCTGGATCCTGGACAAAGGATACTGAATGAAAACATTCAACCCTAGAATGGGGAAAGTGGAGTTGGAAAGAACTCTGAGAATGAATCCTCCTTTATGGAGAGCAGCCACATGTGCATGTAGAAAGACCTATGCTCACATAATTGGATCAAGATACTTCCTTTTTGAGCAGGGGTAACTAGGAGAAAGACAACAAAAAGAAAGCCACGACTTTGCTTGGGAGTGGATGTTCTGGAGATTGGTCCTGCATGCTTGGGAGAGAAGAAAAGAGGAGAGAGAGAAGTCAAAATGTGTAAATCACTTTATACTTTGTCCCTTGCACTCAGCTTTGGTCTCATTGGACAGGATCTGTCCCTGACTACCTCCTTCCTACTTCAGGATCAGGTGGTGGGATGGTGGTGGAGGTAGAGCAGAGAAGGAAAGAAGGGAGGAAGGAAGAGAGAGGAAGCAAAAGAGGGGGACAGATGGCTCCCTTCCATGATTTTCCTCAGAAGTGAAGTTGGCATTCTATGTTTAATCTCAGGAGGAAGAGAGCCAGCGTCTTCTCCCCACCCCTCCTCTTCTCTCTTCCCCCTTCCATAGGTTGTCACAGAAACAACCAAGGAGGAGAATGAGGTTGAGGGGAATCTGGTGAAAATTAAGAACAAAAGTAGCCTTGAGGCAATTTCCTGAGATGGGAGAGATGGGAGCAGTAGAACTGGAGAGAATGAGTGTGAAGAATGGGCTTGTTTGACTCAGTTTTGCTGAGAGGAGCAACTTCTCCCTGATACTTTTCCCATCCTTGAAAATGCTCTAAATGAGGCAATCTGCTCCTTTTGGAGGGCTTTAATTTGCCCTAAATTATTGAAGTATACTTGAGATCACCCTTCTATTTGTGAAAAATGATGGCTTTGACTGTAACAAAGATGTCATGGAAATTTTTACAAATAGTTTTGAAGGCCATATAAAGATAATACATCCTAAAGTTACAACAAGAAGATAAAAAAAAAAATCTGGAATCCAGGGGTCCAGCTCTCCTTGAATACGATTGAATTTGGAGCTAAAATGATCCCCCTATATAATCATAGTTTTACCAAAAGAAGTAGCTTATGATTTCAGTAGTGCCTTTGCATGATAAAACTGCAGTCCATAGCATTACTTCTTAAACAGACTAGGTGCAAATACCAGCCTTGGAGCAGAAATCTCCATGGAGTCTTTCTAAATGTGAAACTGGAACAAGTCAGGGAAAAAAACCAAAAACAAAAACAAAAAGAACATGAGACTATGGAGTTACCTTAAAAAGCTAAGGTATTTCAAATATCATAGCTTGAATTCAAAGATAGCTTATTTGTAAAAAATTTAAGAACAGAAGATGGAGAAAATTCACATACAAAACAACAATCTACACTCCCTTTCTAGGGATAAACTATGAATAGTTTGTACATTAAAGCTCAGAAGAACTCAAACCTCTTAATTTAAAGTATAGTAGCTCTCTGTGATGCAAGCCAGTTTTGCAACATTGAATTTATTCCGAGTAGAAGATTGAAGCCAAAGCAATCCTCCCTACACAACAACTATTTTAAAGTGGAATCAAGCAATCTAATAGCTGCCTGGCCCTAAATCAATATGACCCATTTATTAAATCTTCATAAATGAGTCATGAAGGGTATCATAATGACCTTGGTATTTGCATCTGTGTACAATTTACCCTACCTTAATTTTTAGGTTATTGCATAAGAATATTCCAAATTCTTGGGGGCAGGGGAACTGCTAGTCACTGCCTGTTAACATGCAGTTCCTCTCTATGAAAAGATATCAACAATAGCAAAGTAATAGATCATTCAAGTGTTGACTTTTACCATCTCAGTTTTATGGCTTAGTTCTCAATGACTGTTGGCTAAGGTTCATTATTTAGGAACCATTAACAAGTCAGAGATTCTAACGAGGCTGTCATCTCAAGAACAGCTACCAATGTGATAAATCTTGCCTTGATGTATTTCTTTGTCCTGAATCCTTTTGGTTATTGTTTTTAAAGCTTCTTTTAGTTAGCCTCAAGAATCCTAATGAAGATATCTATTAAGCAAAGGGCCTAAGAAGTTGGAGCACAAAATTAGCACTAGGAACAATCAGTGTATTTGTTTGTAGTTGATGAACACTGGTCAATCCCAAATGAAAGCTTCACTAAATGCTTGTTTTGCCCCCTGTAAAAGAAAGCAACATGTGTTAATGAGCACATAGCTCATACCAAAAAAAGAGACTTTTAAACTATCATTTGTTTTGTGTTTCTTTTAAATGTATTTAATAGTTCTAAGCAGAAGTATTTTTCTTTGAATTTTAAACACATGTCTATGAATGCTTCTAAGAATTTTGGTTGTATAAAATAGATGTGTTTTATGATTAAAATCTAAAATAATTAAGTTGCAAAAAAAAAAAAATCCCAGGGCCTGAGATTTAGCTCAGCGACATAAGTGCCTGACAAGCATGAGGTGGTGAGTTTGATCCCTGGTACCAAAAACAAAAAACAAAAAAACCTAAGTTGTATTCTAGTTTTGCCAATGAACCCTTGGATGAATCCTTGGATAAATGTATTGTCAGTGGTCTATAACTTGTTAATTTTTCTGAACTCAGCAACTAATCCAACCAAAGTGAATTCTCAACCAAAGTATGTTAACATCTTAAGCCGACAATCTTTTACAAACTTTTTTCATCTGGCAAAGGAGAGAGTAAAGAATAGTTGCCTTTTTGTCCCGTCTCCTCTTTCTGGGTGATCTTGGCTCCAGATGAGCAATTTGTGTACATTACACTTAACACCCAGGCCACAAAAATACACTTAAACCACTGAAAATGAAGTAATCTGTTCTATTTAAAAATTTTGACCTTCTGAGCACGTAAGACTTAAGGGGCCAAATTTTCCTGTTACTGAAGACAATTTCTAAGTGAGTTACCCAGGAGGCCACAGGTAGGCGGATTTTGTGCCAGTTAGAAAGTGTTATGATTGGCACGCCACAGTGTAAGTCTAATGCTGCAGTTTAATGGAAACGCTGGCTGTCATCCCCAAAGTACATTTCAAGGAATCACAAAACTTTAGAATTAGAAGTAAGTGAATGGACGTTTTCATCAGTATGGAACTCAGAAGATTAGGTGGCAATGCAAGGACTTTTGCAGGTGTTGCAGTTCTTCATCCAGAGTCCCTTCAACCACGGCCCCTTTCATCCTTCAGGCTGACCGACGGGTCAGTGTGACATACTGGAGAAGCTCTGTGCCCAGGTCCTGGATGGGGAAAAGCTCACAGGGACAGGCCTGGGGAACCCAGACCTTTGGAGCCCACTAGACTCCACATCAGATCACAATGCTGAGATTCGGCAAGCAAGCTTATCTCCAGTCTTGTGGGAAAAAACCCCAACCAACCAAACAAAAACCATCCAACCATTCCTAGGGGGTGGGTGAAGCAAACAGATTTTTGGGTTCTGGGTGTTTCTGGAACTCTTTCCCAAATGTTTGGGGTTTGGCCTTGCAGTACACACCGTGCCCCAGGCCACTCTTCCCTCAATTTTTAGGACCAAGTGTATTTTGAGATAAATTGATCCCACATGCTTCTGATCCACTTACACTGCACTCATCAGAGCATATTTTGGAAGAGCAATCTGAGGTCCAAGAAGCCTTCTGAGCCCTGCTTCTATGAAACCTCTCTTTGCCTTTTTTGTTAGAAGCAGGAAGCCACATGTGGATATTAGCAAATAAAATGTAAGCTTGAGGGACCTGGATCTGTTTTCAAATGTGGCACCTCAGAAACCAATAGTTCCTTAAACTACCAAGACAAAGCTTCTGGGCCTTCTTTTTCAGGAGTGAAAGAAAAGGCTGCACTGTATGGAGCCTGAGTCAGTGGTTCTGGCTGGTGGTCCATGCAGAGCTCACAGAAGTCTCAGCATTTCTAACTTCATCTCCATTCCTGACACCTAAGCCCCATCACACAGCGGGTACCTGGCTGGTGGGCACCTCTTAGCCTTTTCTCAACAGAGAGCCCAGATAAAGATGTGTGTTTCAAGTCTTCACAAGTGGAGCCTTCTGCACCACTGATGATATTATTAACATCACTTATGCCTGGAAGAGAGTGCACCATTGGGTCTGGTTTGAGGTTGAGCATTCATTAGAGAAAAGAAAAATCAAGCAGAGCCCACAGTGAAGTTCGATGTGTGACGTGGGGGTAAGAAATAGTCTCTAGGCGAGGAAGGCAGGCCTAACGAGCTGGAATGATTAAAGACCCATGAATTGCCTATCACCTTGCAGTCTAGAGTACAGCCATGGCATCACAGAGGTCTTTAATAAATAAATAAAACCCCTAAAGGTGGAACAGGACCATCTATAGATGGAGCCAGTAGAGTCAGCCTCAGCTATAGAGGAGCACACTTTTCAGAAGCCTCCAGTCCATTTCCAGGAAGGGTCATGAAGGCAGTTGTTTTCCAACCTGTGCTAACAATTAGCCTAATTGTTAGCCTCTGTTAACAATGCACATTGTCCCTGCCAGGGTGGCATGAAGGAAATCCAGAGACCCTAATCCAGAAAAGGAATGCTCAGCTTATATATATATATATACATATATATATATATATATATATATATATATATATATATATATGAATGGCAAAGTCGTCAATGGCACAGTGACCAGGGCTTTGGCCACCTTTGTCTACTTCTCCAAGAGTTCTAACAATGCATTCTCAACTCCAGTTTTTTATTGGTTTTTAGAAATTCTGATTTCCAGGCCCTAACAGAGACCTATGACCATGTAGCTTCCAAGGGCTGAGTCTTAGGTAATCAGCATTTTCTTCAAAGTTTTACCAGTTATCCGTTTTTGCAGTCAGGTTTGAGGGCTACAGGTTAAAAGGGACTTGAATACTTTCTTTCCTGGGACAGTACAAAGAAAAAAAGAAGAGTCCACATAACAGAGTTATTGGTGGTGTTTAGTTGTATAAAATAGGACTCAGGGTTGATGCTTCCCCTACTCTCTCCACCACCCCCACTTCACTGACCTCTCCATCTTCTATTGATTTGTTCCAGACATGGAGATTGAACCAGCTCTCTGGAGACTTTTCCAGGCTGAATGCACAATAAATGGTTTAAACAGGACTAGCCCCAGCCCCATCATCTATGGAGTCAAAATGAACCAAACAAAAGATCTCTTCAAATATTTAATCAGTTTGGAGACTTCTGCCTTCCAACCAGTTGGGTAAAAATTCTCAAGAAAGCATGATTAAGGGGTCCTCAAAAACAAAACATAACACAACACTGGGCTAAAATGGAGAAGCTGGGTCTGAGAAGACAGAACATAACATGTGTCTAAAGGCCTTTGGAAGGAATTTTACCGCTTACTTAAAAAATATACTCAAAATGAGCAGAAGTGATTAAACAGTTATACAAATTTAAGGGCAAGTAAAACTTTTATGGCTGAAAATACCAGACGTGGTTTTGAAATAGATTCTTTACAAAACCCTTAGATCCTGCTGTGGTTTGTTTCCATAGCCTTCTCGGTACACGCAAGAAGCAAACTAGCTATGCCCAGTGTTCCCATGGAGCCCTTGAGGCCTTTGCAAAGCAGCAACACAGTGAGAGACAGAGGAAGGAGTGCAGGAGGTGAGAGCAAGCTGCTCTCAGTCTTTGAACATAGACTCATACCCCAGCAAAGTGAATCTATTTTCTTTGAAAAAGATGGAAATAAACTGAAGGCTTTGAAGAATCACCAGCATCAGGAGGCCAATGATGATAACTGCATGTTTGATAACTGCATCTTAGGAACCGGGGGTGGGTGTCCTTCAGAGCAACAGGTCTGCATAGTACAGCGTGAGTCAGGACACCTGCAGCTGACTCCTCAGGGAATCTTTCAGCAGGAAAGCACAACCTCTGTCTCGCTGTCATTCTTTCTCATGTTTCCTCTCTTGTCCTGTCCCTTGGTGCTTGGGAGAGGCAGTGTCCAAGGCCACAGCCCGAGGCTCAGAATGGGTACTGTGACACATATATCCGCAGTCGAATCACAGAGCTGCCTCTGAAGTTGATGACCGTGTTGACAGTGATCATCTCCAAGTCTAACTGGACATCCCGAGGCCCTTTGATGGGACGTGTCATCACCAGGGTAGCGCTGATGGGACCTGTTTGCTGTGGACAGAACCAGGCGACACTAGTTAGGGAAGGGGTGATGGAAGTGAAAGACTGGGCTGGTGGCTCCACACCGGAACCCGGGTGCTCTCCTTTGTCCATTTCAGTCACCCTGTATCCTTTTAGTACCTCCATGGTGTCATCCTCCTCCCCTAGCTTTGCCCACTCTGCACTTGGGTCTTTCCTAATCCTTCAGGTCTCATCTGAAAAGATGTTCCTAAGGGGACCTTCTCCAATTCCCCCATCTCTGTTGGATCTTTGCACAGGACAGAAAGTATTCATTACTGTGCATAATTGTGTATGCCAACTCTCTGGTCCATGTCTGATGTCTAAGTTCTTGTTGGATGAGGAGAATCCCTTTAGAACCCAGGATGGTGTCTTGAACACAATAAGTGTTCAGAAAATAGTCAGCCCTCCACGTCTATGGGTTCTGCATCCTTGGAGTGTACCAGTCATGAATCAAAAATCTTCATAGGAGGAAAAACTACATCTGTACTGATAATGTGAGGCTTTCCTTATGTTGTCATTACCTAAATAATAAAGTATAACAACTACTTACATAGAATTGATGTTTTATTATGTATTATAAGTGATCCAGGGATGATTTAAACTATATAGGCGGATGCAATAAGTTATATGAAAATACCATGACATTTTAATAAAGGTGTTGAACAGCAGCAGATTTTGGTATCCCTGGGGATCCTGAAACCAATCCCTTGCAGTAACAAACAGGCAACTGTAAATGCTGAATGAATAAAAAATCTTTGGTCAAACTTACTGCTGGAGATGAGGTCATACCTCCTCTATGGGGTTTATCTCTACACTTGATCTGAGCCAAAAGGCTAAGAAATGATTGAGTTTCACCTCTAAAATGAGGTTTTGGACTAGGTCAGTAATTCTCAATGGCATCAAAAGCACCTGAGATATTTTTTTCTAAAAAATAACAATAATTTCAGGGGCCCATTTCAAGATTTGTGTAGTCCATTATACTTGTAGATAATTCCTGGGAAAAGTGATATTTGTTAGGAGACCAAGCCTCCTAACACCGTAGTTACCGCTGTAATTACCTCCAGCTTCACCATTCCATTACCTTATCACTGAGATACTAATAATTTCATGTGCACTTTTCTCCTCCATGGATTCTTTTTCTAGCATTTTCAAGGAGGTAGGGAGAGAAAAATGACACCAATTGAACACAAGCATGTCTGAGACACTTTTCCAGCCATTTTCATATATGTCCACTTATTTCATTCTTATAAAAACCCTAAAAGACCTGGCTACTCAAAGTGTGGTCCCCAGACCAGCATCATTATCACTGAGTAGCTTGGCAGAAATACAAAGTCTTGGACCTCACCTAAGATCTACTGAGCCAGAATCTATAACTTAACACAATCCCCAGGTGACCCACATGCACATTAACAATTAAAAAGTGCTAATCTAAAATGATAGGACCACACCAGGGGACTCCAGGTATCCTTGTCTAAGGGCTTCCCTAAAGGTATATATCATTATTTTTCCATTTTCTAGATAATCAAAGTCCGGCAAAGTTAACTAATTCCTTAAGGTCACCCAGATAGTCAAGGGCAGAACTAAGAAGCTTCCGTTCAGGTTTTTCTGTCTAACTCCAAGTTCCAGCCCATTTTCACTACACAACTATCAGAGGAGACTGCACTGTATTTCTTTATCTGTAGTGTTGTAATACATGAGAGATGCTCTGGGTTGGTGCAGTGGAGAGATACACAGTATCTAAAGAGGAAATAGTGTAGGAGGAAGGGGGATGGGCTGGACAGTCACTTCCCAGAAGCTGAAGAACACAGCCCTGTGCCCAGAAAAGGAAAGCAATAATCTCCATGAGATCAAGGAACTTGGCTTCTATAAAGCCACACCAGGCATTTATTCTGTCTCCTTAAAGGGAGGGCACTCCATAAAGTTCTGAACATGCTCCAGGGGCTGCCACAAATATAACAAGGGCAAGGAGGCAGACAGGTGCAGGCCAGGTACTGAAACCTCACTGTCTGTTAGGCTGTCAGCAGCCTTAGAGCCACAATTTCCTCTCGGCATTGGCTTTGTGTACTCCAGTCAGCATCCACGTAATTGTCACCTACTCATGAAGAGGATCTTTTGGACTTCCTTGTCAGTCCTTGCAAAACCCCAGAGTCCTGGGCCAAGCTTTCAGAGGGTATAGCCACACAGGGAAAGGCCAACGGCTTTGACATATATAAACATTTTACCAGCTTTTACTGTTTGCATGAACACAGGCTTAGGGATCAGGACCTTGAGCTGTGGGCAGCCCTCTGGAGAGCCATTTATGGAGCCAACACTCTGGAAGAGGGTAGTGGAGGAAGCAGAAACTTCCAGCGTGTTCTGGGATTTCCTGATAAATGTGTCCAGACTAGACTTCCATTAGAAGTGACCTTATTGGTCAGTGAGTCCAATCCTTGCTTCAGTTTCACACAGTTGTGGTATCCTAAGAAAGGCTTTCCCACAAGTACCTGGAAGGGCTCAAGTGTCTTCCAGGACCACTGAGGACAGTCACTTCCCACTCCAATTTCAGCTTCTAGGGCAAAGCCTGGGAATTAGTGAAATACTTTCCCTCTTAAGAGCCACTGGTCCTTGGTGGTCAGTGGTTCAAACTGATGACAATGATCTGCTGCCAGCCATTCACTACAACTTTCCATACATTTCTTATTTAATCCTCATAACTTTATGCTGTAAGTAGGTTAAGAATACTACATAAGGTCACAATGCTAGTGCATGGCCCTAGAGTATCTGACTCCAAACATCATGTTTCTAATCATTCTGTTCTAGGTAAGAACTTGATACCATTCCAAGTCCTCAAATTTCCTACCATCCCATAGCACGAGAATTGCCACTCTGTGTTGTGTGTGCTAGCTGCATCCCATCCCATCCACTATAGTGCATGTGTAGGCTCCTCAAGGGCAGAAGCCACAAATCTGCTTTCAAATTCTCAATGCCTGACTCACATATGCAAGAACAGTGGTAAGGGATAAACAATGGCGATGGAAGCATGCACATGAATGAATGAATGCTAATGGAGTTGGTTGAAATAGGAAAAAACTGCTAAGAGCCCACCAAGCATAGGTTCTTGGTCCTACTCTACATGTTTTAAGGTTTTCTCTGAGTCAACTTATGTGATAGCATTGTCCAAGCAGGCCAGATGCAGCAAGGTGATTTCCCTTAGCCCTGTGACCTGATCTATGTGTGTCATGGAGGAAACACTCCTAGCTAAAGTCTAAATCCTGTGATCATGCTCCTCCTTTTAATCCTAATTGTGCCATCAAGTCTTTCACCTCGTGAAAGCTAATCCCCAGTCCTGAGTCTAGAACTCAGTGTAAGAGACACTGCCAACAGGGCTTTTGAAGGGATATACATGTGGATATGCATGTATGTGTACATGTGATGTATGCATATGTACATACCTGTGTACATATGTTTGCAATGCTGGTAGCTGTGTGTGCATTTGCATGCATATGCAAGTGGATGTATGCATGTGTGTGGCTTTCTTGTTAGGTGAAATGCTTCTCCCAAATGCTTGTGAATCAGTGCATCTCACAGTGGGAAAGTCTGAATAGCCATCCAACCCAGTCTGTCACATGATGCTCCAGTCTCCTGGGTAGTATTCCCAACTTTTGCAAGGTTTAGGAGTTCACAACCTTCTAACAACAATCAAAGAGGCAGCAGCAGTGGCAACAACAGAATCTACACAATACTAATATTTCTTGAATTGTTACTGGGTGTTAAAGTAGACTTCTGGTCACCTAAACTTCTACTCAGACATCAAAGTTGGAAAAGTAGATTAAAAAAATCTCACATTTGGAAGAATGATATAAAGGCCTTGTGTAAGGGTACAATAATGGCCCTGTGCTTCTGCTGTCAAAAGTCTGTGTGGGTCACAGAAAGAGGGGCAAAAGACTTGAGGTGTCAGGTGGTCAACTCGTGACCTTATTATTCAAATCAACGACCAATCAGGGTGATGCCCTAAGGAAAATTTCCAAAAAACCTACAAGGCCATCTTGTGGAAGGAAGAGCATCTGGGTGTCTTTCCCAGACAGGACACCAACACTTGGTTTCTGAGGCAACAATCTAGTAAGACCCTGGCCCTCCCAATCTTGCCCCTTCCATCACCTCTACCCCACCATCTTGGAGGAGCTAAAAGCATCTCTGTTCTTGCTGGGAGAAGAAGCCTGTACAGAGGTCAAGCACACCTATCCCTGCTCTGACACAGGGACAGGCTGAAATGAAGCTCCATTTAAATCTTTGGTGAGAAAGCAGGGACCTTTGGGGAGAAAAAATGAGACAACTCAACAGTGAATGAATATGCCTTGATGCTGGAGAAGCAACCTGAGATGTCACCTGGGTGTGTGCCAGCAACCAGAGAAAGGGGGAAGTTCTTGACTATTTCACTACCGCCAAAGCTCAGTTGTTAGACAAAAAGTCATTCTGTATTCCAGGCACTATGCTAAGTGGATGATCTCATCTAATCCTAAGGTAAATACTGGTATGGTCTCTTCTGAACAGATAGGAAATTGAGGACCTGCGAGGTTAGATAACTGTGGTTGGGGTAAACTGAAGAACACTGAGATGAGTCAGCCTGGCTCCACGGCCCATATTAAACACCTGTGAGTGGCCTGCTGGGAGGGTCCTGCAGCTCTGGACAGCCTGGACATGAGAAAGGCCAGGCTTATCTGGTTGGTTTCTCTGTCTTCCTGCTCCCACGCCCCGTGGCTTCCCAGAGCCCCACCCCAGGTCTTTTTTTTCTCTTCTCAGGTGTAACCTGGGAACTTTTGGGCCAGGAGCCACCTTCTCACCCTGAGTTTAACCATTTTCATGTCCCTTTGTACCTTCCATGACCTTCCATGTTTTCTGAGCAAATACTAAAGCATTAGAATCCTTGAGCTGAGCACAGAGCAAGTTTTCAGGAAGGGAATCGCCTTCCTGTCAATTCCAGCTACAGGACAATCTTGTTTCTCTACCATCACTAAGCATCTTTTGCAAGTCAGCCACCACAGGGACCATTATGGTAACAGTTCTGGGTGATCTTAGTGGCTCTTGTCCAGATGAGTGACCTGTTATCAAGACACCCCCTCTGCAGATCTCCTGCCCTGCTCAGGGTTGAGGGAACCTCAGGCAGGAGATACCTATGATGATGTTTTAAATCCCCAAGGGGGTGTCTTTTTATCCTATGACTGGGACCCACTGAGTCTGGAAGGGTCCAGATGCAAGGAAGCCTCTTGGGAGGCTAAGTGGGCAGCTAGCCCATAGAGACTTGGCAAGCATGGGTTTCTGCAGGATGGCCAGTGCTAATGGGGCTGGGAAATGGATGGATGGACATGCAGCTTGGTCTTCTTCATCTTCCAGAAGCTCCTCTACCTGTCTCTCATTCCAACTTTCACCAAAATCCTTGAACTTGAACCCAGTATTCTGATCTACAGAGCAGATCTACCAAGTCAGTACTAGCTCTACAGATCATGTGATTATACATGATGACCTGGTTGTTTTAGCTTCTTACCAAAAATACATTAGTGAGGATGCACTTGTCCCCAGTGCCTTTTCCAAAATGTTCTTTTTGCTACTTCTGATACTTGCAAGTCCCAGAGCCAAAGACTGAAAGATTCTGCCATGGGATGGAAAGAGAGGGACTAAAGCTCAGATATGTTCTTTCATAGGCTGTTGATTCAGGCTGTGGTGCAAGTGGGTGACTTCCATGGGCTTACTTCTGAGCGTACTTACCCTGGAGGATCATATACGTTATCTGCTAGAAGTGAAGGCTCTTTGCCCCTCAAAGATATTCAGGCCCCAAGTTCTTAGAACATGTGAATGTTATCTTAAAAGGAAAAAAGTTTATAGATATGATTGAGGATCTGGACACAGGGAGAGTGTGGATGGGTCCTAAGTCTAATCACAAGTGTTCTTAGAAGAAGGTGGTGGATGGAGATTTGACATTCGCAGAAGAGCAAGGGATGATGTGACCATAGAGGCAGAGGCTGGAGTCATGAGGCTGTGGTCAGGAAATGCTGGTGGTCATCAGAAGCCGAGGGGTTGAGAAAAGTATCCTCCCCTAGAGGCTCTGGAGGGCGAGCAGCCCTGCCAACATCTTGATTTCAGCCCAGTGAAACCAACATTAGACATTTGGCTCTGAAACTATCAGAGAAGAATTCTTTGTTGTTTTAAGCCACTAAGTTGGTGGTGATTTGTTACAGGAGCCACAGAAAACAAATACATTGGTCCTTTCTCTCCATCTTTTCAAACAGGCCCCCTTGGAGAGGGACCTCTGGAACTTGCTTTTCGGAAAGTACCCAAACTCACCCAGAAAGGTAAGAAACATTGCTCTCAGCCAATGGTCTCTTAAGAGGCCTAATTGCTCCAGGGGTTATGGTACAGGAAGATCATAATATATGTGGCATGGTATTACATTCATGCATATTTTAAAAAGATACATTTTAGGCTATGTGCCCTGAAACACGCCCTGCTCAACACTGGTATGGATAAATCAGTGCTACCCAAACTTTCTTAGGCTGTAAGTCAGAAAAAGCTGACTTCTAATACAGAGGCTTAGTAAACATGGCCAGCTCCATGGAAGAGGTAAATGTTTAATTTTATTTAAGTTTAAAAAGTCACATGGCTACTGTAGTGGACAATGCAGTAGTCTGTTTCTGTAAGCTATACCTGTCATTTGCTGGCATAAAAGTACCATGAGGGCCAGGAGATGGGGACATTTTCTGCACTGCTAGATCCTCAGAAATGCATAGTAAGTACTTAGTATTTGTCACATGGGTGAATGAATAAATGGGGATGTGACTGCTCCTCCTGCAGAGATTTAGGAGAGAAAGATGATCTAAAGTTACATCTTGGCCTAATTTCTCATTTCAGAGATGAGGATCCTCATCTTTCAGAGATGTGAAGCATCTTTCACAATGTCACTCAGAAAGTGATGGAAACCAGGACCCTGGGCTCCTGGCTTCCACCTGCTCTCTTTGCTCTCACACATGTCCCTCCTGGCAACACACTTACCTGCTCTGGTAGTGTGTATTCCTGGGCTAGGCAGTACATTGTTAAAAATGGCAACTGCCACTCACCACCCTCTCTCTTACCCGCATATAGAATTCTCGACCTTCGTTCCCAGATTTGATCTGGAAAATGTAATAGGCTCCAGGATAGCGGGTGGTTGCTTGCATCTGGAAGATGTCAGCGGGAACAGAGCGTCCTGACACCACATCCATGTCCCGGAACAAGATGGTGAAGGGCTGGTCTCTGCAGCCGGGATTTTCAGCAGGACACATGCAGCGACTGGAGGGATGAGAAATCATGTGACAACTCAGTCAGTCCTTTCCAGGTGCTGGTTGGGCCTACTTGCTCTCTCAAAACACTGAAAATGAGACCATCCAATTTTTATCACCAAAGGGGGTGAATGCAGACCATCTCTGCTTTAGACTGCAGTCTAATAACTCACCAGTATGTAGATGAGCTCTGTTCGCTGCAGAATAGATTTTTCTAGTCATCAGATATTGTGGCTACTAAAGGATATAAATTGGATCGCTGGTTTTTGGGACACCGAAACATTCTCCAGTACATTTTCTACTTGTCATGTATTTAAGCAGCAAAATGTGCCAATGGTCACGTAGCTCTTTGCTTTTCAGCCAAGACTACTCATTAAGAAATTTTAAAAGTGAAAATTACATTAGATTGATGGGTTTCAAGGATCCCTTCATACACTCTATTGCACTTAGCTCAATTTGTATGGAATATAATTGAATCTCTGTTCAATAAACAAGAGGTTAGAACTCACTGTGTACAAGACACAATATTAAATGATTTAGAAATTCAATGATAAATAAGAACATAACTTCAAATAGTTTATTTTCTAGTAGGAGAAATGGATAAAAATCACAAATATTTCTAACGCAAAGTAGCTGACTTAAAACACTAGCAATAGTGTGTCTTAATATAAAATTTCAACTTTTATTATCAGACACCTGTGACTTATCCCTTAGTCCCTGTACCTCAATCTGTCATCTCCTTTGAGGCTTCCCCTAGGAATCAGAGTTCACAGCGAGGATGTCTGCTAATGTGTATCTTGGTGGCCAGCAATGGAGTCATTGTCATTATTTGGTCATTCTCCCCTAACTTTCAATCTACCCACAAAACCTGGAAGTTCTACTTGCAAAATAGATTCTAAATCCAAATCTTCTCACCACCTCCACTGTCACTGCCATGATCATAGAGGCCATCCTCCTCACCTGGACCTCCAAGATGGCCTCTGAACACCTCAGAGTGCCCTTTGCAAACACAAGTCAGATTAGATTTCTCCCTTGCTTAAGACTCTTCAGTGCAATTTAAATAAAAACTACACATCCACGTTAGCCTTTATGCCCCATAGAGTCTGGATCTGTCCTCATTTCCAGCCTCCCCTCAGGCCACTGCATTCACTAGGCTGCAGCGACTCAGGCATCTTCCATTCCCTGTAGGCCTAAAGGTCACTCTTGCCTTACAGACTTTGCACTGGATGTGCCTTTGTTCTTTACTCTTCGATTAATGTGGGCTGGGCTGGGAGTGTAATTTCCTCAGGGAAACCTCTGGACTCCTGGGTCTAGACAAGGTAAAATCTAGTCTTTCTTTAAAAATTTTTTTTTTCTCCATTCTTTCTGCTGATAGCATCTGTCTCATTTTATTTATGGGACAATTTATTTAAGTCTCCTTTGTTAAGAGTTAAACTTCCTAAGAGCAAAATCCATAGCACTTAACACAGGACAGGAGCCCTACTAAGAGTTAATAAGCAAATGAATACAAGGAATTTCTAACATGTCCTTAAAAAAAAAAGACTGCAACAAAACAGCCAAGTCAAAATATTTCTGGTGCCAAAAAGGCCACATTAAAATGTCAAGTGTCACACAGAAAATAATTGCTTCCTAAAAGAAATTTGGAGAAGGGAGTGATGGCTCCCAGCTGAAGAGGATCACAAGCAGCTGGGAGCAGAGCATCTCAGCAGAGCTCTGGAGGTGGGGTGGAGACCGAAGCAATGCCTTCCATATGGCAGGAAGTGTATGGGCAAAAACAAAGAGGTGGCCTGCAGGGGTATGTGCAAAGGTGAGAGCAGGTGCTCTTCCCAGTTGCTGGGGGCACAGGAAACCTGAACAGGAAAGAAGCTGCGAGGGGCAGCCATGAAACCGGCCTGGGGCTTGGAGGGAGGGAGTCACTGAGCATCATGACTTCCCTGGCGACACCAACTTGGGGCCACCAGTTGAAAGGCACCAGTTTCTGGCTGCATACAAACCAAGAGAGAACCAGGAACAGAAGCAGCCTGCAGCCCTGTTCTGTTGCTAAGGGCCCTTGGAGCAGAAATGGAAAATGGTTACTAAGAAACACAGCTCTGGGTAACAAGCGAAGAGGTCTCTGAAGGATCAGCCTGTCTTGACTTTGTCCTTTGTTTGCCATTTTTGATCACAGCAGGAACCACAATGGCAAGGCATGAATTCTTTTGCAGATGCTGTGTTCCTAGAGAGTTCGACAAGTGTGCCTGATCCTTCCCTGCATCTGCAGCTTGGTGGCTTGAGTTGTTCAGGGGTTAAGAACTGTGTGGCTGATGGGGGTGGGGCAGAGGATGTACAAGCATGTGTGCATGCACATGCATGAGCACATGCATTTGTGTGTAGAGGGAGAGGAGGAACTGAGATAGTCCAATAAGGCTTAAAAGAGAAAGAAAAAGCACTCATAGGCTGCCAGGGGTAGAGGGCATTGTCCTGGCGCATTAGCATTATAGAAATTGTCTTCCTGTAATTCTCTCCTCATTCCTAATATTTGCCATCTGTGATTTAGTAAAGACAGAGACTTGCTTAGATCAAGTTAAATACTCTCAGTTCTCTACTCACAGAGCAGTCCCAGAAGATGGGAAGCTTTCATTTGTCTTGGGAGTGTGCTGGAAAGGCAGAAGCCATTTCAGTTGCCCATTTTTTGACTGGGTCTTTTATTGGGGAGGTGTCTAAGGTTTTGAGTTCTTTATAGATATTAGTCCTTTATCTGAGGAATAAAAATATGGCATTTATATACAATGGGATACTACTCTAGTATAAAGAAGGATAAACTTGGGTCATCTGTAGAAAAATGAATGTACCTCGAGACCATCAGTGAAATAAATCAGATACATAAGTTTAAATAGCACATGGTTTCTTTTATATGAGAAACACACAGTATAAATAAAGAGAAAAATACAAAATAGATAATAAGAAATGAGGAATTTTTTTCCCATCAGGAATCAAACTCGGGACCTTGTGCTTGCTAGGCAGGCACTTTGCTGCTTAGCTACATCCCAGCCTAGATCTCTTATAGAAAAAAAGGTGACCAAGAAATAAAGGGAAAGGGAAAAGGAAAGGAAGGGAAGAGAAGAGAATTTTAAAAAGGGTTAAAATGTGTTATGGACATATAACAAACCCCCATGATTAATGTAAGCATCATGCACTGCAAACATTATTAAAATAAAGAGGCATAATCCAGACCCCATCCCAGACTCACTGTACCCAAACCTGCACCCTGACAATGTCCCCAGGAAGGCCTCTGTGAGTTACATTTGAGAAGCCCGGCCCTGAAAGACCTCAGTTTTCCCAACAGTCAGTAGAAGGGAAGGGAGGTTCCTGAACCCTGCTTCTCTGGCTGCTTTTCTGCAGAATCTCTGTATAGCTGTGGTACAAGTTGGGAGTCACAGAGAAGTGCTGTGGATATTGTACACACTCATACACACAGGTGAGCATAGACAGTAGGCACTAGGACAGGTTTCCTGATTCCCTGGTCAGTGCCCTCCCTTTTACAAGATAGTGCCAGCCTCCCCCTCCTTGTTTCTATTTCCCAAGGGAAAGCCATGACTTACTTATCACCGATCTGCAGATAAGGCTCCTCACAGCGGATGGGATCAATGCATTTGAAGCCCCCTTGCAAATTGTAACAAGACTGCAGAGCAGTACATGTGTGGTTCCGGTGCTCACATTCGTTGATGTCTGAAATGCAGGGTGGATGAGAAGCTAAAGCAGGGCAGCATTCCAGGCAATGGCCTGGGTCAGATGTTTAGAGGTGAGGTCAAAGTGGGGGTTACCTCAGTCTTATGACAGTACCGCACTATTGAACATAACAGTTTCAGGACCCATATGGCTACTTACGGGGTACTTGAAATGTAGCTAGTCCAAACTGAGATGTGCTTTAAGTAAGAAATACACACCACATCTCTATGAGTTAGTCCAAAAAGTACAAAACACCTCATCAGTAGCTTTTATAATGATTAATGTCGAAAATAAGATTTGGGATCTATTGCATTAAATAAAATACAGTATTAAAAGTAGGTTTACCTGTTTCTCTTTATGCTTTTCATGTGGTTTTATATTAAATATAAAACAGAAATTGACATAGATGACTCACATTTGTAGCTCACATGAGATTTCTATTGCCCACACCACCAAGGAGAATTCTTGCTTGGTACTGGGATAAGGGAGGTTCAAGGAGGGTCAGTTGCTCCTGCATGGACCCCCTGATAGGTAGAGTGTGGGTCTGGAAATGAGACTAAGCAGCCAATCTGGAGAAGACGCATTCCTTTCACAGGCTACAGTCTGGAGCCTTCCAGGGACCCAGCTGTCAGGTCCATAAGGTCTCCCTTGCATCCACTCTCTAGGAAGTCAGCAGAGGAGTCCAGGTTGGGTCTGTTCTCAGAGGGGTCGCAGAGGTCTGCCTAGTGAGGGAGGAACTAGCCCTTATAGGGTGCCATCTATATCAGCAGAGCTCATTATGGAAGGGTGAGTGGCCTGTGTCCTGGCCAAACGATGGGCTGTGAGCAATGGGGGAGGCACCAACCCAAGCATGCTACCCTCAGCTGTCCTCTGAAGCCACCAGAACCTACAACCTTACCCCTGCTACCTCTCTGTAGTCACACAGGATTCCCCAGATGACCATCTGAGTCAGTCCCAGCCAGGCCCTTCTGGACAGTCTTACCCTGGCAGCTGCGGTGGTCTTCCAGCAGGATGTATCCTGGTGGGCAGGAGCAGAAGTATGAGCCGGGCTGGTTCACACACTCGTGCTGGCAGAGAAACTCAGAGAAGCTGCACTCATCCATATCTGGGGACAATAAGGTACCCTTGCTATTTATTACCACAGACAGGGGATAGGAACTTAGTGGTCATTTATTCCAATACCCACATTATTTTTATGATCTTCAGAAAGGCCTATTTGAGTAGTGCCAACTTCTCTCTCCCTTCCTAGATGAGGAAAAATACTGTTCCTAAAAACACAATTAAGAAAGCCATGGGATATAGTTCTATTAAATCTCATTGTATCAAGTCAGTACTTGGAAGGCTGAGGCAGAAACATTGCTTGAGGGCAGGAGTTTGAGGCCAGCCTAGGGAACACAGTGAGACCTCATCTTAAAACAAATAGACACAAAGAACAAACAAATAAAAACCTCCTTGACAGAGAAAACTGAGTTAGAATGGAGTGGGCAGGAACATTGTCTCCTACGGTTTGCCTGGCTCAGATGCTCCTTGGGACAAGGGACGTGGCAGCCTCCAGGACCAGGACCACCCTGGGGTGCAGAGGAAGGCGGGGGCTGGGGCGCTGTCCCTGTGATGTTACCACACATCCACATAGACCGAGGCAGCTGATGCAGAAGCAGGCGGCCCAGAAAAGGCAACTCCTCGTCTCACACAGAGTTTGGCAGTGGAGCCCCCATTTGTGCCTTATTCGAAGACTGTGCCAAAGAAAACATGTTTTTCTTGCATTTGTTGTTTCCCGAAAACTTGCTTTCACTAGTTTCCCCAAGTGACATGTCCTCGGATTACTCTCTAACTCACAGACCACTGGTGGCTCGGATCGCCCAGAGAGGGTGTCGGCATGAATGGAGCTGCTGCTCTACCATGGGAGAATTCCGGGTGCTACATGCCTAATCCCTTTTGCAGCTGAAAAGGGAAACTGTTGGCTGTCTCTCTTGGTGGTCTTCGGATGGAGGATTAAGAGCCAGCAGAATTAGGATGCTGATTTGAAAAGTTAAAGCTGCTCTGGTAACATCTGCTGCTCCTCTAGGATCTCCTCAGAGACACCAGGTCTCTGGCCCCAGCCCGTCATAACAGAGAGCGCCCTTGTTTATTTCTGTGAAATTTGTCGGTTCTGTTCATTCCTGGTGGAAGGAGTAGTCATGCCTGTCGATTTCTGAGGCTAGGTATATATTAAGCATTGGATTAAAGGGTTCCCAAGCCTCATTTACCTCAACCATGTGGAGATACTGCCACTGCCCACATTTTCTAGAAGAAAAATTGAGGCTTACAGAGCTTAGGTAAACTGACCAAATTCAAAGATAACCAGTAAACAAGAAGGCTGGGATCTGAACAGAGCTAGCAGCTCAATTCTAGGAGAATTCTGAGTTCTTCTAAGTACCGTGCCCAGGACCTAAAGTAACTCAAGTTGGGACAACTCTCCCTGAGAGCAGTGTTAGTTTCAGTGCCACTCCAGGGGAGGCTAACACCCTCTCCTGCCTCCCACTGGCAGAGAGGGGCTGTAACTGATCCCACTCAGTTTATCTTTGGGTCTGCAATTCCCAGGCCTCAGGGCTGTGGCCCCACCCTCCACTGAAAATCCGTTGAAACACAAGTCTGGTTTCTGGCAGGGAGCACACATTAGGCCATGTTCACTCCTCCGAGTGCAACCCCACCATGATTGCCAGGATTAGCTCAATTTAGCCAAACCCTGAGGGACAAGGAACAAGTTAGGAAGGGTGCTGTGGGGAGGGGTCACATCAGCTATGACCACACAGTGAGAACTCCTGCTCAGGAAAGTTGGAAGGCACAGAAAACAAACTCCTGGAATCATACTGCTGCTCTCTGTAACATCTGCAACAGTCAGGGATCGTGCCAAATCTCACAGGAAGTGGGCATCACTCGAGGAGCTAAAAGTCTCTGACACTTACTTATGGTAGACTAATTAAAAGATGATGACACTTCAGTACACTAACTTGTCTGATCCTTATGAACCCTCTGTGAGGGTGCTGATTCTTTGGATTGGTTGGCTGATTAGTTTTTTAACATAGGAGGAAACCGAGGCTCAGGAAGTGTCATGACCAAGAACAGTAATGCACAACAGAGGCAGCATTTGACAGCTCTATCTAGCTCCATACAGTCTCTGCAGATGATCAGTAAATATCTGTGGATTTGCAGAGAATTCTGAAGAAACAATCCCATCTCATAATGCTAAGATTTCCAAACTTCTTGTTAGTTCTTTGGCCTCAAGTCCCCAAGAAGTGCCAGGAGGAATTGAAACCGAGGAAGAAAGTGGCTTTTCATGCCTAAGGGTATTTTATTTCTGTTTCTGGGGCTGATATTTAATCAGTTTAAGGTTCTCTGTGATTGCCTGCTTATGGCTGTGACTTTCCTGGCCCTGGGGAGAGGCACTTAATTGTTTCAAGAGGGTCTGTCCCTAGAACACTCTATTCCCTTTTGAAACTATCAAAAAGTCTCATTCACCACCTGGGTCAGTTCCTGTTACGATGAAACTCAGGATCAGGAAACTTTTCATTCTGCACAACAAAAGGATTTTCACGCCCTAGTGTATGGCCCACTTACTTTTGAAAAATACAATGAAGCGTTATTAATTTGCACTTTGCTAATGTGATGATAAAAGTGGATGGAATGGAGTTTCCTGTAATTCAGCATTTAAAGAAACAAACAGAGAGGGAGGAAAGAGGGGGATAGAAGGAGACAGAAAGAGAGAAAGGAGTTGTAAATGGTTCTTTATGTGGGATGCTACAGTGACAAATACCAGTAAGATGTGATCTCTATTCTAAAAGAATTTACAACCTAGGAATGGTCTTTTATCTAGGAAATTCATAAAATTTAATTTTGGGGGAAAATGGAGGTTAATAAGAAAATTATAATAGAGTTAATAAACTAGTATGGACAGAGAATCATAGTTCCTTGAGCTTGGAATAAATCTATAAAAGGTCAACTAAACTAGATTCCATTCATTCAACATTCAAATTTCCATTCATCGATTCAAGAATTGTTTATTGCATGCTCACTGTGTACCAGGCCTGGAGCTGGGCACCAATTATTTACAGAGATTTCAGAAACTAATAATGTTCAGTATATGTATTTACATACATGATCTCATTCATTCAAACCCCTCTCCTCTGCCTGATAAGATTTGCTATAATTACTAGATTGCTGTTCTCTACAAACACTATCTATGTTTTATCCTCAGGACTTGAGTCAGATCTGGGTGAGGATAGATAACTCTGAGACCAACAGGCAAAACTGAATGACTTCTCTCCCTTGTCAGCTCCACATTAGTCCTAGATGGTAGCTTCACTGATTTTTGCATTAGAGTTCAGATGACAAGGAAGATGAGACTCTACCCAACAGCTCAGGAAATAACTCATCTCTGTTTCGTGTGGTTGCAACCCCACAACACTGGGAAATGTTCTTCACTGGACATGTATCCAGGAAATGAGAGGAAACATCTGTGAAGGACACCTCGCCCTCCAACCCTGGGCCTCCAGGTGGGCTCTCCAACGTCAAGGCCATTACCACTGCAGTGAACGCCATCATCCTCCAGTTCATATCCTGGGTCACAGCGGCAGATGAAAGAGCCGTAAGTGTTGACGCAGGTTTGCATGCAGGGGTTTTCAGTTGCACACTCGTTCACATCTGTGAAAAGCCAAAGGACTTCAGTGACTGTTCTTACAACACAACATCAACAGACTAACCACAGGGAAAAAATGTAGCAGCAAAAAAAAAAAATTCAGTATGGCTAGGAGGCCAGAGTGACAGGTAGCAAAGATCTCCATCTAGGATCTATCAGATCATGACTGCAGACCCCACAGTACCCACTGATAGACAAGGCTCTCTGTCCACATTCCCCTTCTGGGGTCTCGAGACAGCAGGAAACAATGCATAGATATATCACATATAGGTATGGACATGTGCTTCTAATAAGTCTGTTCATCCATGGAAGTTCCAGGCAAAATTTACTCTTTTCATCGCCGCTACATACCATCACCAATTGGTTCTTCTTTTACTCTGATTTTGAAGTTTTAGGCCAAACAAATAATCATGACAATTCTATTAATACACTTACGTCATATAAATGACTTTGCTAGTTGTAAGAGGATCTCCCACTCACTTGATCCATACATTTCTGCTTCAAGATCACTGCCCCCATCTCAGAGGTTAAGTAGGATAAGAAAATACCATAGAGGGCACAAGGAGCAATGGGGGGGTTATCTTCTTGTGTGTGGTGACAGTTTCATGTTAAAATGAATGAAATCATGTTCCTATAGCAGTGCAGTTCATTGCACAGCAATTATACTTTAATAAAGTTGTTTAAAGGATTCTGAGTAACGAGAGATGTGTCCCAGTACCACTAACAAGGTCCTGCTTGGGACTGGGATGTGACCTGGGGGTCTTTCCACAGTATACAAGATTCGCTCTGCTCCGCTCCTGGTGTGGTGGAGGTGGAGGGGACACTGGCATTGGCTGCTACACTGTAACACCCTTTCTTGTGTGCTCTGTGTGCCAGGGGCTGAGGTTTCCACCTGAGAGATGGACTATCTACTTCAAAAGTCCAGTTAAACCTCTTAAGACTCTGAACAGAGAGAGATTCAAAGGTAAAGGCCTTCTCCATGAGTAGGTGGAGGGGCTTTGCTTAAGGGGAGGGTTAATCCTATGCTCACAGAATGCCTGCTTCCTGCCCTCTCCAGAGCTCTCAAAGGAAAAATAAATAAATGAACAAACATACAGGGAGGGCCCTGTGAGATACCAATCTCCCCTGGAGCTCACAGTGGGTTGGCATTTCTCTACTCGGCTGGGCCTGAGCCAGGCAGGAAAATGTCCATCATGCCAAGTCACCAACTGTGAGTACAGACAGCTGGCGCTGGTGCATGCAGGCCGAGCAGCTCCAGCTTCTGGCAGATACTGGCCACACGTGGATGAATGAGCTCAGGTCTGCCTCCCTCAGCTAGAAGCTGTCTCTGAGAACAAGACCAGAGGGCTCCACCCCTGAGGCCCTACTGCCTACCTAGGTGTCCCTCTGGATCCAAGTTTGCTGGACAAGAGGGTTGGGCCCTTGCTTTTCTTTCCAACTCTACTATCACTGGGCTGCCTGACTTTGGCTAAGTGGCTTAACCTTTCTGAGTCTCAATTTCCTCATCTATGAAGCAAGGCCACAGCATCTGGATGTCTACCTCATTAGGTTATTTTCTGTTGAGGGTCAGGGAGATAAACAGACATAGCAAAGCTTGAGGGGACAGAGCACTCTTCCTCCCACGGAGTGTCAGGATTGCAAAAGCTCCATGTGTTGCCTGTGGGCTTCGCTGATGCAATATCCTGGTGGCAGAGTGCCCACATCCAGCCAGAGTGCTGTGCCCACTGCTTTATCACACTGCTGGACTTGGCTCCACCATGTATATTATCTGCTCTTTGTCACAGACCCGTCCCTGAGAGGCCAGAAGGAACGCATGTGGCTTTTTGGCTTTGCTGTGCACAGAACTTCTCCAGAGGTACTGAGTGGTGCATGGTGCCAGCCTCTGGGGGAAAACCACTCAAGTTAGCACCTCCAAACCCTGGCCTTGGCAGTGAGAAGTCAACATCTTCCCTAAGCTGCTTATCATTACAGCAAAGGAGCCAGGTGCCCGTTCCCTATTTCCTTGGGAAGGAAAGGCCCCCCACTCCATCAGATTCCTTAACCTTTCAGGCCCTGCCTCTGCTCTTAGAAGAAAGTGGCCTCTTCCTGCTAGAGGAACCCGGCAGAGACTTCTTGGAACAATTAGCAGAGCTAGCTTTGGAGGAAAGCCTTACACAGGATCCAGGATCAAATCCTTGAATGCTTATGCCTTCCTGTTTACCCAGTGATTTAGATACGATTAAACTAATGGAGACATAATATCCTCTGACTAGCTGGCTAGAGGCCTGCCAGCCAGAACTTGCTCAAATGGTGTGACAAGGAAATGGGCCCTATGGAACGTGGTGGCAGGCTCCAGACAAAGACCTCATTCTGCGTCTCTGGCGCTGCCTCCACCCCTGTCCAGGCTGCTGCCAGGGACAGGAGGCCCAGCTGGGGACTGGGGCAGTGAGCTGGGGGCCAGAGCAGGACTTGTGCTAATTCCTTGGGTTTTAAATCCCCTGTACACTTCCTGGGCGGAAGAATCCTTCTGATGAAAACTTTGAGAGACACACAACTTGCTTTTTTTACTTATCAGTATTTGAAGTGATCACGGGGAAATCAGAAAGTGCTTCTGTTATATTCTGACTTACTGGGGCATGCTTTGGAGTAGGGGAAGGTGCTACTACTCCTAGATTCAACTAAACAGCAGGCCTTCCCAGCATGGGTTGATAGGAAAACTGTAGTGAGAGGCCTTGGAATTGCCCACAAGACTGATGCATGGTTTATTTTGTGATTCATCAGGAATTGGGTCCCGAACATCCTAACATTCTTTTCTGTGTCTCAGAAACCAAATTTAGACTACAGGACATGCAAGAAAATTCCAGATTAGGTGAGGCCAGCAAGCCCATTTCTGGCCAGCAGCCACAGACAAAGAACCAAACCCACGAACCCATAAGCACCCAGCTAACGGATGATTGTGGTTCTTTCCTCAGCTATACTTAGAGCGTTTTTTGAGCTGTTTCCCATAACCTCAGTTCAGGTATCAAGTTTCTGTAAGCACTGGGGGCGGGTGGGTTGTGACAAGGAATAGGAACACACTGATGACAGTATTTTGCAGATAGAAACTGTCAGGCTCTGAAGATGACTGTGGCTTGTGTTTCCTGTGGTGTCCAAGTTATAACATGTACCACATACCTTGGCAAGACCTTCCATCCTCGTTGAGGGTAAAACCAGGGTTACATGTACAAGAATAGGATCCAGGAACATTCGCACAGAGCTGCTGGCAGTAACCATAGCGACACTCATCGATGTCTGGAAACAGAAATGCAAGCAACGTAAGACAGGTGTCTCTCACTGATGCTGCCCTCAGCAGGGTGTCACTGCCGCCCTTCTGGAGAGAGAAGGGAAGCTAAGGGGAACCAGTGCTAACATAGGCTCAGCTAGGTGTCAGGGGGTACTGGTATTCTCTGTTACAAGGCTCCTTCTCCCTACAATCTTCTACCTCCTCAGTCCCTCCTAGGCCCAAGAACGCCTGAACCTATCCTGAAAGCTGTGGAAGACATTTGTGCTTTGTGTGGGATACTGAGCAAGACAGTCTCTGCGATTTCACCTTAACATTAAGATTCAACTCTGCAATTCCATATGAACTCTTCACTGTCCTGAGAAGGGCAAGTTGGCATCACATATAAATAAGGAAAATACATAGCATTGCTCCAATAGGCTCCTTGCCAGCCCAGCCCCATTAACAATGACTGTGGCCTCACAAGCTTAAATTGACAAGGTTTCTCTTGTATGAAGAACCCAAAGTATAAATAAATTAAAGAGCAAAGTAAAAGATACTAGCAAACAGGGAGATAGATCTTTTGCAAACGGGAAGGGAATCAAAAGATAGAGGGAGGACAGTGAGAGGGAAGGAAGGGGATGTAAAAAGAATTAAGATGTGTCATGTCCATGCACCAACTCCCTACTATGAATGTAATCATTATGTACTGCAAACATGTACAAATAAAAATTTTTAAAATTCAATAAAAAAAATTGACTATGTCCAGCTCTAGGAACAGGAGCAGGCGTAAGCCAGGAAAAGCTGGATAGTGCTACAGTGAGTACAAAGATGTGAGGTTCACTTTGGCTCTCCTCCTTGTACCAGAGCAGACATAAAACTCTGGATAAACACATATCCTCTGAGCAGTGGCTGATCTTTCCAGAGAAAGCACCAGCACTGTGGTAAATGGGTACTTTCAGCAGTTCAACGGGTAATATGACCTCCCTGTGACACTCATCAATCTACAGGGAGCCTGATGTCATTGGGAAAGCATGTCTCAACATCCTTGATGAGATCTGGGCTGGACAGCTCTCTCCTGTAGGAAAGTGTGCTTTGCATGAAATCACCAGCCTTGTGGAGGCTACAATATTCTCACCTATATGGGAACCAGCTGACCTAACTGGCCCTTATCTCATCTCCACCTCCCCTGAAACTAACCACAGTCCCTTCCTTGTACCCCTGTTCGTTGGAACCACCATCCAGCCATGGCTCTGAAGGCCAGCTCAGTCCCTATGCCTGGTTTCTGCTATCTCCTTTAAAAAGAACTGCACTTTCCCAGCCCGCCTCAGTTCCTTCCCATTGTTCAGCTCTCATCAGAAGCGCTGTCTCATGACTCTGTGTCACCTCTGAGTCCCAGCAACTTCTGTCCTGGTTTATCCTCTGTTGCGAGGCCTGGGTAACTCTTGTCTGGAAAGCCCACTGGCTCATACAGCTGTCCTGATCCCTTCTGAGGCACAAAACCAAGGCCCCAGCAGGCAGTGACAACCAGTCAGAACACCCTTCCATGAGGGATACCTAGGATGAAAGGTAGCCCCCTGCAAAAGTAATTGCTCCAAAGATGCACAGCAGGAGTAGGAGGTGACAGGCAGCTGTGGCAATTTCATTTTGAATAAGAAAGAAAAGTTTGGCCAAGGGAAGAAATGAATTCCACCACAATTCGGAAAGGTCTTCACATCAGATGTGAAGTGTGAGGGAGCCATGCCACGTAGCACCATGTTAGGCCTCTGTGAGCAACCTGCCAAGCCTCCTACTCTGCACAGGAGGACAGCTCTCCCAGAAAAAGGGATACCCCATTCCTAGCATCTCTCAGATATTGAAGGAATTTCCTGGTTGGACCTAGGTTTTCTGTAATGGGAGCCTGTGTTTCCAGGTCTCCCTTACCTCTCTAGCACCCCCTTTGGTGGAGAAAACTAGGTCAAGAAACATGAGACTTGGATATTAGATCCAATTTACTTTAACTTTGCCAGAAATGTTCCTTCTCTTTGAGTCTGTCTCCAAGTCTATAAAAGTTGAATGACATAATAACTAACATCCCTTCCAGCTCTGAAATTCTACATGTTCAGTTCCTGTACAAATGACTCCCTCTCACCAATCTGCTTTTGTTCAAATCAGTAGCATCAAAGTTTCCATTAGAGGTTGGTTTAAATGCACAGGGCTTGTCATATTCACCAATGCCTGTGTACACCCATTCTTCTGTGTGTTCCTGGGATGGAGAAGCAAGCCAAGTCTAGACTGGCTTATCAGACCTCAAGAATATTTTGGACAGGGTGTGAGAGTAGACCCAAACACAGCCTCCATCAAGAAAGACTTGGAAAGAAGCACTTTTTCTTTTTTTTTGTTTTCATAATGTCGTTTGAATCTCTTTCTCAGCCCCTCTAGTACTAACTTTCAGGCAGCAGAACACTGTTTTTGAGAATTTAAACTGGCAAAACTTCACTAAAAACTTACAACATGGGAATCACACTCTAGATGTAGAAACTGGCAAAACTTCACTAAAAACTTACAACATGGGAATCACACTCTAGATGTAAAAACTGAAGTGACAACTAGAGAATGCATTTACTTGGTGAAATACAAATATAGAGGGGAAGAAACCAAAGTTAGCCCTCTAGTAAAAATAAACAAAAGATGATACAGCAGGTGCCAACTGCGGGGAGCAAAATTCTCAATTGGTGATGATTAATTCCTGTGGAGTAAAAAGAACTACCACAGCTAGTGGGGTGGGCATAGCACAGAGCAGCTATGATGTGTTGGAGATGAATCTGATCAGAATTTACTGATCCACATTTGAGACTTGGAACATTTCCATAACTAAGGAAAAATATTCTCTTGGCTTAATATTACTTCTGACTAGGGCAGAACAACTCTCATTTCTGTAATTTCCTGGTTTAGACATAAATGTCCTAAAGATAGGAAGAAAATCCAGACAAAACCAAACTTGAACCCTTAAAAGTATATTCAAAAATTACAAGAAGCTGGGTACACTGGCATGCACCTGTAGTACCAGCTACTGGGGAAGCTGAGATGGGAGGATTGCTTGAGCCCAGAAGTTTGGCACCAGCCTGGGTAGCAGAGTGAGACTCTGGCTCAAAAAACAAACAAATAAAATCCTATAATGATGACATGATGACTGTGACAACTGATTTAAAGACTCCTGTGGACAGGGGATATAGCACAGTGGCACAGTACTTGCTGACATGTATAAGACCAAAAGTTTGATCTCCAGAGCCATAAAATGAAACAAAAAGAAGGGGGTGATGACATGTGTAACTAATCTTCTGCTCTCCTCCCAAATAAAAACTTACTACACTTAGGCCACCCAATAAGCACATATCTCATAATATACCTGCCACTCATTAACTTCCAAGAGTCCCTGTGGACCCCAGAGAGCTGTTACCTAAGCACTGGCCTTCCAGAAGCCAGTACCCATCGGTGCAGGAGCAGGTGTACCCCCCTTCCGTGTTGATGCAGATCTGGGTGGGGTTGCACTGGTGGGAATCCGTTGCACACTCGTCCACATCTGTAAGAAAGATTTCAAAGAATGTCACCTTTACCTTTCCAAAAGGCCTGGAGCTCCCAGTGCTGCCAACTGCATGTTCATTGTGGGTGGGAAGCAGTTGATAATGTTGCTGGATTACACCAAGGAGATGGAAGTGTCTCCGATAGGCACGTGTAGGACACACTGGCCTCAAACGAGAGCAGGACAGAGCTAGTCTACTTATTGGAAACCCACAAAAGAAATGGCCAAGAAGGGAACACCTCATCTCAGGTACTCTTCTGCCATCCCATGCCACAGCTCACCAAAAGTTCGTTGCCTCAACATTGCCCTGGCTTGGTTTAGAAAGGCATTTTGGGTAAGTTTATTCACTTCCACGTGAAGCGGGTGTCTGTGACATACTTACTGTGTGCACAGGATTTGGCTGATCACCACAGAGAGAGAATATAATAGAAGTAAGAGAAATGTCCTGCCCACTGAAGCTGCTACTCCATGAGCTTGATAATTTTTGTCCAGGAAAACCTTTTGATTGAGAGCTCCTGCCCCTTCCTGAAGCTTCACAGAGCCCTGAGGTCTTCCCTGCATTCCCAGAGCCCCCTGCGCAACTGAGTTAAGGTTCTTGCATCCAGGGAAGGTCCCTGCTTCTACACTGAGAGCTTCAGGGCCCAAAATCAAGTAGAATCTTCCAAGGCATCCAGCACAGGCACTGTACACAGTCTGCACTTGAAACTGTTCGAATTGAAACATCTTTCCTTTATTCTCCATGAGGGAATTCCTGGTGCTTCATGCCTACTCCAACCTAAAGTGGGGACTTGGCACTAAACACTGTGCATCAGTACACTCCACTCAGGTCCACTGAGTGCCCTGGGTCCACCAGGCCTAGCTCCAAAGTCTTTCCTCCCTGTTGGCCTCACCTTTGCCTGCAGGCATCATCCTCTTGTCCCCTACTTGATGGCTTCAGGAGGGTTTGCTCTTCTATACCTTCTCCCACCTACACCGAACCAATCATCATGCAGTTATAAATAATAGTAAAAGTTGTGATTCACCATGTGGCATGCCTAGTACCTCTTTTGTTACCATATTTATGCTCACTGCCATTCCAAAATGGCCATTCATCTGGGCAGCATGTGAGACCAGCTTCCCTCCTCTAAGCATGAATGATCTCCAAAATCTGGCCCAAGGTGATGGCACCATCATTCCTTCTCGATGTGCTGACTACGTGAAAAAATGAACACAGTGCACCAGTCCAGTTTTCAGCTGCAAGAAATCCAGCCCTGCCCTTCACCCCCTCCCACCCCAGTGCTACCCACCAAGCCAAGTCTCCTGGGGAGCTGGCAAAGAATGCTTGGCCAGCAGCCTCTCCTGCCCCAATCCATATCGAAGCCTGTGGCAATAAATAATGCCATTATTGGCCAGTGCATGTTTACATTTTCCCAGTGGGGAGTGATGGATGACAATTGTACCCTGGGAACAATGTCGCCTTAGAAATTCCTGCTTTTCTTCCTGCCTTGAGGGGAATAAAAGATGAGAGAGACCAAGGAGGACAAAGAAGTGTTAGCAAGCCGATGTGGCAGCAGGGTCCCAAGTTTCTGTGCTTGTTCACTTCCGGTGTCTACAGCATCCCACAGAATCCTGCAGAGGGAAACCAAGGGCCCAAAAGTTCGCAGACTGGGTTCAGGTGGGTGTAAAGGACTGAACTGTGGGCCCATGTGTATGTGTTCATACATGACTATGTGCAAAGTAGTCAGAAACAAAATCTGTGAAGTTCACTTTTTAAAAACACCTACCACTTTATCAAACTAAACAATAAACTCCATTCCCTACTTCTGTTGATGTACATGTAAAAAAAATTAAAATTCATTTGTTGGATTGTCAATCTAAAGCTTATCTTGAGAACCTGGTAAGTCCCTGGAGTTCTTTGAAGGGCATCTCCCATCTTCATACCTTCAAAATACATCTGGGAGAAGGCTGTGTCCATTGTCAAGTTCAGCAACTGCTAAATGGACACATGAATAGCAAACATTAGCACCTTTAAGTCCCCAGATGAGCTTTCTCTAGCCAGTTAGCTGATAAAACCACGTGGACTTAAAAGCAACCGCCCCCTCTCCCAAGCAAAGTCAGCTTACACACCTTGTAGAGCTCAGAATGGGAATGTTTGCAGCCTGGATTCCACAGGGGCTGAAAGGCTCACCACGCTTTCCAGCTCCCAGCTGAATCCTTTACATCAAATACATTTGACTTAAATAGCAGAAGGAAAAGTGCACTGAGCCACTCTAAGGACATTCTTGGGCAGGGGCTCCTCTGCATTAGTAGAAGAGAACAAGATATGGCACTCTGAGCAAATGCCATTATCCTCATGGGCAAATTGCATGGGCACATAATTTCCCACATAATTGTTAGGGAGCGTCTCCTAAGATAAAAGAATGCTGGGTGCATTTAATCATTTATCCATTCATTTACTCACTCATTCTTCCATGTTCTACAGTGGCTGTGTGTGTGTGTGTGTGTGTGTGTGTGTGTGTGTGTGTGTTCTTCCGAACTGGCCATTAAGACAGCCAGCATCAAACATAGTCCCTCCTGTGGGGACTGTGCTGAGTGTCCTTCCGAGCCCTGGTTAGTTTCCTAGGCACTTAGAGGATTTCATCGCAGCAAGCATATCTGTGTGACCTTAGTGTCTGCAGGAGGGCACTCACTGAATTGTCTAAAGTCTAGAAAAGCCCAGCATTGCTTCTGCCCAGGAGGGAATCATCATCTATGTCAAGCACCACAGTGCTGCTGACCCATGAAGATTTATCTATGTTATCAGGTCTTCCTTCTGATGTCCTCAGAGTGGCCTTCTGAATCTCAAATAAGTGTTGACTTAGGAAAGTCATCAGACCTACTCAATATCAACCCCATGCTGTATTTCAGGAGGCTGCTGGCAGACATGGTTCCTGGGTCTCTGGGTAATGGGTAACAAGTGAGGTTCACTTGGGCAGGGGTAGTTAAGGTATAAATAAAGGACTATCCTCCAAGTCTAGTCAAGGTCTCACAGAGGCACTGCATGGAGGAACGGACCCCAAGACATCACTATATGCCTATTGAACAATTCTGAGGACAGCAAAATGAACAGCATTTTCCAGTCTGACTTAAAAGACAGCACAAAAAAGGACCACTGCCCCAAGTTCCCATAAAATGGCACCTCTGGGGTAAGTCTTCAGTGGCCCATACTCACTCTCTTTCACTGGAAATTCTCAAAGGATTTTGTGAGTATGGAGCTATTGTTTTATGTCTATTTTCTGCCCTCTTAGGAAAATATATACCACCCATTTTTCTGTCCCATATAGAACAGTTCTAAGCATGATCTCAGTGTTACAACTCAGATTATTACATAAAAACCCCTATAGGTAGACATAACAGACTTAATATACTGCTGTAAATAGGCATAGATATGCTTTAATATAAAAACATGAATATGTATAACAGTTATATGAGGCATGATCAAAATATATAATAAAATGTATAATTAAAATTTTTTATCACTAAATGACACATTGCCATTAATCTCCCTCAAAATCCTATTCACTATTGCTTCCAACACACTTATCCCATCACTCTTGCCACTTCTGAAGCAGTTCTGGAAGTTCTCTTTCGTGAGTGTCTTTAGGAGGTTTGATTAAAAAATATAGCAAATTCTGCTGCTGAGTGCCATCCAACTGAGAGGCAGGCTCATAAAAAACCTCATACTATGTCCTCATCTGCCTTATTTACCACACAGAGCTCTATAGCACTTCTGGCTCTTCTCCAAAGTCAAAATGACCATGATAAGTAAATATTTTGAATTGATCCAGGAATTTGACACAGCTACAATAACTCAACCAAAGATACTCATGAAAGAGGGCTTTCAGAACTGCCTTAGTAAGTGGCAAGAAAGATGGAATAAGTGTGTTCAAAGCTAGGGAGAATTTTTGTTTTTGTTTTTTTGGTACCAGTAATTGAACTCATGGCCAAGCAGGTACTTACGCCGCTGAGCTAAATCCCCAGCCCATTATTTTAAAAGCTACTGTATATTATGACCACACTGCACATTTACTGTGCATGTTACATACATACATGCATCTACATTTCAGCCTTTATTCCCAAAATTCACAGGGAAAATACTTAGACAAAACACAAATTTTAACTGAAATAAAATCTTTTTAAACTGTACAAAACACCAATAATTCCCCTGTGCTCTTAGGAAGAATTTTTCATGCCATTCTCCCAGCATTCAAGTTTAAAAGAAAAAAATTCAAAGTGCTGAGAACTCCCTATCAAGTGGGTAGGAGATAAGATTAAGCACTTCAGGAGAAGATGGAGCTGAGTGTGAATCCAGGTTCCTGCACTGATTACTAGGGAGCCATTAAACCTCCCTAACCTCTTGGATTCAGACAGGGCTATTGCAGTCTGGTTCATGGGCTGCTCTGTGAGTTTTGAGTTTGTAAATTACTGTGTGCACAGGTCCCATCACCAGTGCCCAGCATGTAGGAAATTTTGGTTCTTTCCCCAGTGGTGGGCTGTTCTTAACAGCTGTGGAAAATGGAGGAAACTTGGCTTCTACCTCCTGCAGGCCTGTTCTGGAATTCACCAAAGATGCCAAGTCCAATGTGGAGACTCAGTGGGCTGCAAGGCATGGTTAGTCTTGTGGTTTCAGCACAGCCAAAGCCAGAGACTTCCCTCCCTCAAGCTCCAGCCACATGGTGGAGGGTGGGACAAAAAGTGAAAAAAAAGGCAGGTACATTCCTTCATGGGGCCTCACTTTCTGCTTCTGCTCTTTGGCATCCACTAGTCGGTCCATCAAGTATTTTAGAATTGTAGGCATCAAAAAGCAGAAAGCTATGCAAGTCTTGGCAAATTTCACAGCAATATGAGTTCAACTTTTATACAGCTCTGATTCTTGCCTCTTCTCACACCTCTGTGCTTCAATACTGTAAATAAGCAAGGGCTGACTTGTGAGCCCAGGTTTTTAACATCACTGAGTATCTCTGTTCTTGTGTGAGAACAACCATCAGCCAAAGGAAAACATTCTCACTAGGTGACACTGGGAGAAGCTGTCCAAAAGTACTTGGAAGACTACACCTTTCCGAGACCTCCAATCTTCCTTTTTTGGACACAGCAAAAGCCATTTACTTGGTACTAAATTTTTATCCAGTGAAACAACATGTTTTCCCAGTCCATTTTTGTTCCTTCCTTGCTCAAGCTAATGGGGTCTGATAAGAAAGAAGAAAATAACAATGGCACATTCCTACACTTTCAAGTGAAGCTGGTTTCAGCCCTGCTGCTGGGCTGGGTCAGTGCCATTTTTCAGCCAGACAAGTCCAGCCAAGGCTGGAAGCTACACAGGATCTACTTCCCAAACACCTGCTTAATTAAAGATCTCAGCGTTTGAGAACTCACTTGTTGAATTCCTAGGACATCTGCACTCCATGTGTCTTAGTCTTGGGTGATCATTAAGAATCAGGTCTTTTTATGTTTATAGCACTTTTCCCATTGCTTGATATTAAGCATGGAATACCAAAGCTTGCTCATTTGGCACCTTTAATTAGGCAACAAATATATGGTCTATTTTCCAAACAGAAAAAAAAAAAAAAAATCTTTCCCTCTTGGATGAAACCAGCTGGAATTCAGGACCTAACCTCACTGTGGATTCTATTTTTTTATCTGTAAAGTGAGAGCTTGGAGAAGAGTTCTGAAAGGCCCTTTCTAGCTATGATCTTCTACAGAGGCAAACTATGTGAGTAATGAAGATCATATTGTTTGCTTCTTGGGTAATTATTTTCATTCATGGAGTGTGTACTTGGTAAACATCAACTGACTCTAGTTGCTGTCAAAGTGGGCAATAAATTGGCCATGCTTGTTCAACAATTGCCAATTTTTAGACAGTCTTTGCAGTGCCATGGGTGAGGGGAAACACATCTTTTTACCTTTTATTTTTTTGTACTGGGGATCGAACTCATGATCTCACGCTTGCCAGGCAGGTGCTTGTGCCACTGTGCTAAATCCTCAGCCCCATGTTTTTTTTCTTAAGTATCATGCATGGAGATGTTCTGACAGTAAGGGGACAGGCTGTTTATTGACAATCTGGACATTTTTTTCTAAGATCATGAGGCTTGGGCCATTTATTATGATTACAAAGCAAACTATATAGAGCTCTAATTAGATTTCCATTTGCTAAAGTTCTTGCCACTTGTTTCTCACCAGGGAAGATTTTTGAATCTTTACAAGCCAGTGGTATCCAAATTTAGGTACTATATCAAAATGTCTGGGTTGATGCTTGGCAAGCTATATTATTTTCAAAGTTACCTAAATGAATCCAATATAAAACAGTTGCTGATTACCACTAGGTTAGACCAATATTCATCAACTTCAAATGCACATGAATCAATGAGGCTCCTGTTCAAATGCAGATCCTTCTGCACTTCTAACAACATTCCAGGCAATGCTAATACTGCTGGCTCAGAGACCACACTTTTTGCAAGGTTATGTTGAACTATTCCTAGCAACATTTGTCTTTGTATCCTTAAAACTTGCTTAGAGTTTCACAAGGTATTCAAGAAAGGGAGGAATTTAACTATTCAAAAAATCAAGCGGCAATTTCTAACTAGATTCTTCTCTTTTAGACAGAGCCTGTTGGCCCTACATACCTATGGGTTCCACATTCACACATTTGATCAATTGTATGTCAAAAATATTTGGGAAAGACTATATCTGTACTGAATAGGTACAGACTTTCTTATTGTCATTATTCTATAAATTCTGTTATTAATAATGAATATTTACATAGCATTTACATTGTATTAGGTATTATAATCCATCTAGAGATGATTTAAAGTATCAGAGCATATGTATAGCTATATGCCAATACCACAATATTTTGTATAAGAGACTTGAGCATATGAGGACTTTGGTATCAGCATGGGGTACCAACTTGGAACCAATATCCCATGGATACTGAGGGGGATGGTGTCATGGTTTTAAAGATGCTGGAACAGTCTAGCCAAACAGAGCGCCTCTCTATGGAATAGATACCAACCACCACTATTCAATTCCACCCACAAATACTTTGGTTTCTCTTCAGGTCATATAAATCTTGCACCTTTCAATTCTACTTGCAGTGGTCAGGTGCCTGATTTGGGTAACTGTGTGCCTTTTAAAGGTCTTCTTTCCTCATAGTCATAGGTGATATTCTGAACTCCCATGAATTCAATTCCCTGAATCTTAGCTAAATTCTTTAAATACTGCTCCAAAAATGACCAAAAGTGCTGAAGAGTCCAACTAGGTGAAAATACAATGCCTTTCTTTCAATCCAGAGAATCATTTTTAACCGAACACTTATGAACATTTGCATATTCATAGAGTTATGAATACTTATGAATCTCTAAATGCCCTGGACCTTGAATCTTGTAATCTGCTGTTTCTCCAGGTTCCTGCCTCCTGTTCCCTGTGATAATAGAAGGCACAAGGCATTGGGTTTAATTCCCAGCAGGAGGGGAGCGATCAGCATCATAGCCTGTGATTGCCTTGTCCCCTTCCACCTAATCCCTAACTGGTTCCCCATCCCCAGTACTTTGTCTAAATTAACAGTGCCGCAATTTTCTAGTATCTATGGCAACAACCACAGCAATCCTTAAATCTCCCTCTCACTTCCTATACTCACTTCCAAACAATCCAATTGGAAAACTGCCAGCTCCTTCTCTCTTTATACCCCTCCCCACTCCCCAAGACTCCAGGGCCTGTCTGTCAGCCGCCAGTCCCTCCCTGCAGCATGTGCAACCAGCACCAGATCCAGAACAGCACAAAACATAAAAATAGCCCCATGGCTCTGCTACTCAAAGTGTACATCCCCTCCTCAGCGCATTCTTTTTACATATAAGCACCCTGACATGTCAAGCATATTTCTACCCAACCATGCACAAAGCACAGAGTTCACACATTATTATACAATTAGCCACATGCAGCTCTCACTACAACTCAAATTTATTAAATGCAGGCAACAGGCTTTATTTATATTCACATCTCAAGCATCTAACATGGTGCCTGAAACGCTTGATGTGAACTCTACTTGCAATGAAGATGCTTCCTTCTTAGACCTTTCTGAAGGCAAAAGAAGAATTTCAGCTAAGCCACTTGACCTCATGACAGACTGGTTTTGGCCCTCTGTGAGGCTTACATCTCATTCCCATGGGATAAGGGCTATCTGTTAGACTTTTGCAGATGATTCTAGCTCAAGCAGAACCTCTGGCTGAAGTTTATAGTGTTTGGAGGACAATTCCCACTCTTGTCATGGCTCCAGGCTAACTTGAAGTGTTCTCACCCTCTGGAGGCTTGGACATGCCATGTGTGTCTTTGTCTAGACTGCTATTTTTTAAAGAAAAGAACAGGTTAGTTGGGCATGGTAATACTTTTCCATAATCCTAGAATTCTGGGAAGCTGATGCAAGAAGACTGCAAGTTTGAGTCCAGCATGGGCAATTTAGTGACTTAGCAAGACCCTGTCTCAAAATTAAAAAAATAAAAAGTAACTAGGGAGGTAGCTCAGTGTGAAGGGGCCTGGGTTCAATCCCCAGTTCTGGAAAACAAAAAGAATAGATTGGATGGCCAACAAGCTGTTATCTTTCACAGTTCTGAAGGCTGGAAGTCCAAGACCAGGGTGTCTGCACATCTATGCTGGGGCAGGACCTCATGTGGGAGAGTGAGCAAGCTCAGGACTCTTTACCACTCATAAGAAAGCCAATCTCATCTCAGGTGCTCTACCCTCACCACTCCATCCAAACATCTTGACCTCTTCAAGGCCCCATCCCCTCATACTAACACATTGTGGATCAAGATAGCAATGTAGAAATTTAGGGCTGAGGAGAGGACCCCAAACATTCATGGTAATATGCTTGGCCCAATGTCATACATTATATTTCCTCTTTCCTCCCTGAGGACTTTGACATCTCAGATGAAAAAGAAACAAATTTATTCTCTACAAGAAAGAAGGGAGGAATGTCAGAGAAAGAAAGAAAAAAATACACCTTCTTGGCCTGGAAATCACATCAACAGGACCTCTTAGGGCACAACTAGGACAACCAATCAATTTTTCCATCTGGGACAAAACCCTCAGCTGGTTGTGAGAATACCCAGGTGTGCAAATTCACCCCAAAGGATTAATCAGCCAGGAGCAGCAACCAACATTCCCTGTTAGAAATTCACAGGTGCATTCTTCCCACATTGGGAACGGAAGACTCTGATGTAACTGATTCCCTTACTGCATCACCAGGATGACCCTGTGTATGTCAGTGACCTTTTTGCACAGTAACCTCCACATCTCTAAAATGCAGCTCTCACCTCTGGCTAGATGAATGGGAAAGACTGTACACAAACATGTGCAGACTGAGCACGTGAGACATGGTGTCTGAATCAGGGAGATGGGTGCAGGTCTCGATGCTGGACAATGATGTAGGGGAATGGTTCTCATGTATGTCCATTTCTGAAACCCATAGTTTCCTAGGATGAGGGTGGAGAAGTGACAGAGGACTCTTTCAATACCACAAGTCAAGAGGCCAGCAAGAGCTTAACAGTTTACACATTTCATCCAGAGACCAACCCACTCTGTGGGTCTCCTCTGCTGTCTCCAACCCTCTGCCCTGGTAGGGATCAAGAATCTCTGACCCTGGTCACTAGCAGATGACCCCTGGATGTCAGAGGATAACTGTCCTCTGAGGAGGTGAAACCTCGGGGGTAAGGGAAGAGATGGGAATGTGGGCAGCATGGTGGTGGGGAGAGGAAGAGCCTGGGGAGTCCCAGGAGACCCCCTCTGCTGGGAGAGCAGGGGCCACAGGTTCCAAGAGTGGTGAAGTGAGTGCCACACCCATACAGAGCACAGGGTGGCAACAGCCACACCCTGCTTCCTGTCACCCTTTGGACTTGGTAAGAGTTGGATTACATCCCTTGAACTTAAAATAAATATTTGAACTGAGTAACACTTCTCAGGATTGTGCGTTCACCTGGGAGCAGGTGCTGTCCCTTCCCAGCCAGCCCTGGGGCTCAGCTGCAGCCCTGGGGCTTTCTCAGTTGGGGAGGCAGGAGGTTAAGGGTCACACTACTCTCACCCTTCTACACTATGAAGGACCCGCACACAAGGCCTAACGCCAACAGCGCATCTGTTTGGGATTCTTCTATGCCACCCACATTTTCCTTGGGCCAATGTCTCATAGGCTCCAAGCTCCAAGATAAATGACACACAGGCTATGTTTGTTTACAGCCTACCAGAGAACACACAAGAGAGATTCCTTCAATATGGCAAGTGTCACGCTAGGGAGATGAGCAGAGCATCACCAAGAGGAACTGGCCTCTTGGAGAGAAGACATTTGGGTAAAGTTAGAGGGTAACATGGCAGAGACCCTATTGTCCTCCAATATTCATGCTCCCAACCAAAGACTACCTTTTTAACTTCCCTTACAGTGAAGTATGGCTACAGGGCAGACTTCTGGGTAGTGGAATATAATTAAAAGTGTATAATATCTGAATCATTTTGTCCTTCTTCTGCTGGGATGTAGTTGTGATGGCAAGAGCTAGAGCAGACATCTTGGATCCAGAGATGAAAGCCACACACTGAGCTACCCTACCAGCCCTAGTGGAATCACTTGCCTCTAAGTTGTAGCACAAGACAAAGAAAATTCTCTTATATCTAAACAATGTGTTGAAGGCCTCTTTGTCATAGTAGCTTAGAGTGTATTCTACAAATTAGCAGGAATTAGTCAGAAAAGAACAGCACATACAGGGACCCAGAGACATGAGAAGCACAGAATATTCAGAGAGCTAAGAGCAGTTGAACTTGAGCAGTGAGCACATGTGGGAGAGTGCAGGGAGTTCTGGGCAGGGCCCGCGTGTGGGATGGCAGCCCATTAGTAAAGGTGCCACGTGCCAAGCTAGGTTAGCTAAGGGAAGGGAAAGGGGAGGAGAAAGAAACCAGAAAGAACTGGAAAGGAGAAAATAAAAGAACATGAAGAGGCAGATGAGGGAGGAAAATGGGGTGGGAGATAGAGACAGAAAGAGAAAGAAAAAAAAATAAAAATAAAAACACAGCTGTTCCTTTCTGCATGTGGATAATGGCTCTTAGTTTTGGGGACTGTTTTCTCCAGGGAGACCCTACAGACATCCTTGCCTTTCGCAGTTCAGCAAGAACTGGCATTGAGTTATGTTTTGATGAGTTTGTTTCCCCTGGAACAATTTGACTTTTATATTAAAACAAAAAGCCATAGTAAGGTGAGCCCTTTTCCCTCAATTTATCCCTTGACACTGAAGGGTGGGGTCAAGAGTCTGCTATTAAGTGTCTCCTTGGTTGGGTTCTTATAAAAGCAAGACTTAGGAGGAAGAATGGAGAAAAATGCTAATAAAAACCACTAAAACCAACTGACCCAAAGGGCTTCCTCAGTGACCACATGTTTCTGTTCCCCTAAGTCACTGTGCTCACACATGACATTCTTCACACCACTCAATCAGGCTGCCATCTCCACTGCTGCCCTCATGAGGGCCATTAGTGACCTCCTCAGTGTCAAACCTACTGACTGATTCTCATTCTCAGCCTTCTCCTTTCACACCTTCTGGGCAGCATTTGGCACAGCGAACCCCTCCCGTCTTCTTTAAATACCTTCCTCACTGGTCTCCCATGATCCCACTCTCCCTTGCTTTGGGGGCTTCCCAAAGCCCAGCCTGATGGCCAGTGTGGTCAGGTTGCTGCCAAACTCAAGCCTTTTTATTGGAGCCTAGTCCGGTCTTGACTCTCATACCCTGCATAGCTGGCCCAGAAGAGACAAGTCAGTAAACATGTGCTGAACTAAAAAATGCTGCTGGTGGCAGAATTGTGCAGCTGGGAAGCACTTAGGAAGTATCCAGTCCAGTGTTTTTCCTTAAAGAATCTAGAAAGCTTCTATCCAATGTTTCTCCGTCCTGGCTATACACTGGAATCGCCCAGGAAGCTTGTAAATCTGCCCTTTTCCAGCTAAGTCACCTTTTGTCTTTATGAAGTATTTTGGGCATCACCTCTGAAAGCCTCCCTGTTTTATCACCAAGTCAGGTAGACTGGGCCTGTCATCCATCCAAGGTCATGATCCCTGGGTCACACTGAGCAGAGGGGGTACTCAATGGTTTTCTCTGTCTCCTCTAAGGACACTGATCTTTTGTCCAAGATGGGAATTGAGTCAGGGATGGGAACAAGGCTGCCCTCAACTGTCATTCTTATGAAAATGACTTGAGCCTTAGGAGAAGGAATGCAGACCTCAGTCCTTCCCTCTGCCCATGGTGCTGCCTGCTGTAGGGAGCACAAAGATGGAGGGATTAGAAGGAGCATACACCCCAGGTTTCTGTGAGGCACACCAGGGACAATCAGACATACAGTGAGTTCTCTCCCATGGAACATGAACTCCTCAGGGACAAAGACCATATCTTAATCCCTTCCACATCTCCATACAGTACCTGAGATATTCAGCTTATAACATAGAACACTTGTGCAAGGCTTAGCACGCACCAGCCAATATATTGCACACTTCACATATATGATCTCATTGCATCCACCCATTCACTCTACAAGGTTGGTACTATTTGTGCATTTCGCAGGTAAGGAAACTGAGACATGGCAGACTAAGTAACACATCCAACAACTTCAGGTAGCTATTGATGGAGCTGCACTCACCCATTTCCACCACAGGAAACCCTCATGTGACTAAATGAACAACCCCCATCTCACCCCACCTTGCAGCATGCTGGAAAGGCTGGCTGAAGTTACTGCCCATAATCACAAGATACAAAGCAGATGAACCTGCCGACATCATGTTAAGTGAAAGAAGCCAGTCACAAGAGACAAATACAGTAGGTTTCCACTCAAATGAGGGTAGTCACATTCATAGAGACAGAAAGTGGAATGGTGATTACCAGGGGATGGGGAGGGGGGAAGAGCTGTAATGGGTACAGAGTTTCAGATTCACAAGACAAAATTCTTAGATGAAAATGAATGCACATATCACTATTCAACTGTGCACAAAACAATGGTAAATTATATATATATATATATATATATATATATATCCACAATAAAAAAGTTAATATATGTAAATCAAAGCCTATGGTCCACTGGATTTCATTCCAAGTTTTACAAACTATTCCTACACTAAGAGATAACTGACCGGTGATGTAAACCAAAATCCCATGAAGAGTACAGCAGGCATCCTGCCCCAACCCATCACCCCCAAGAAGCTCAACTTTCCATCCCAAAGAGGGATGAGGTGGGGGTGGGGAGGCAGCAGCAGAAAACAGATGGGGAGGGAAGTGAGAATAAAGAGGTCTGGACTATGATACAGGGCCCCTCAAGTTGAGCCCCTTGTACCTCATTCAACGCATGAAAAGATGCAAACACAAAGGCTTTGTTTGGGGTCATGCCTGGTTCAAATCCTGATGCTTCTTTCTTTCTTTCTTTCTTTCTTTCTTTCTTTCTTTCTTTCTTTCTTCTTTCTTTCTTTCTCTTTCTTTCTTTCTCTCTCTCTCTCTCTCTCTCTCTCTCTCTCTCTCTCTCTCTCTCTCCTTCCTTCCTTCCTTCCTTCCTTCCTTCCTTCCTTCCTTCCTTTTTTCTTTTTCCTATGCTGTTTTTAAACAAGATCTTCGGGGTTTGTTTGTGAGCTCCTATAAGCCTTGACATCCTCATTTACGAAGGGAATGACTAATGACACTTAACCCATGGGGTAAGGAGCATATGTAAGTAAAGTCTATAAAATAGTGCCAGACACAGAAAATGGCCCTCAGATAATGCCGATGAAAACTTCAGGTTAAGAATCAGGAGGAAGAAAGGAAAAGAGGAGAGGGAGAGGGAAGGCCATCAATCTCCTAAAAGAAGAAAAAAGGGAATTGAAAGCCAGGTTCATGTCCAGAACTGGCTCTTCAGTGGCCTTCAGGAAAGTCTTCCACACACTGTCTCTGCCCCTGGAGGCCCAGGTCTCGGAACTCCTGTATCTAGAGAGGCTGATAAATCCAGTTTGCTGAGGCCCAGGTGAGGGCCCTGCCTCACCACACACACACACACACACACACACACACACATACCCCTCCTTCTCTTCCGCAGGCCGGGCTGAGGAGGCCCTCTGCAGGGCGCAGGAGAAAAAGGTGTCAGGGGGCTGGACATGCCCACAATGTGCAGCTGAGCACAAAAGCAGGGCCAGATACTGGCCAAATACAAAGGAAATGTCAGGAAAAGAGGGAGAGGGACGCCTCACCTGATGCCACTTTTAGAAGTCTTTGGGAGCACAGTGTGATGTTACCTCCTACTTTCTGTTGGGCCCCTGACACATGTTTTATAAAGTTTCTATAAATACTGTTTCTATAAACATTGTGTATAATAAACATAATTACAAATATTGTTATATTGTATATGTGCTGTTACAGTCTACACATTGTCACAATATAAAAAGTTGTTACAATATACAGATGTTGTTACCAGTACAAATACTGTGATAGTTCCTCTGAAATAAGAATGTTCTAGTATTTTCCCTGTGGACTGTTTTCAGGGCCTGTTTAATAGGCACCTTCAAACGGCACCCCAGGGTCTTAGGAAAAGGCAAAGGGGCTAATAATTCAGTCTTCTCTCCTTAATATGTCAAAGCAGTTATTGATTCCAAAAAGGAGAAAACACTCTCATCAAAGTAACTGTTAATTCCTTCCTCCCTTCAGTTAATCAATGTTATTGCCTAATATAGAGTAGATTTAAATCTTCACTCTTTGTCTTCCAATACTCTGATTTCAGTGTGAAGCTTTTTTCTGCATTGTATTCTCTTAGGCGACTCTAAGAGAATACTCTCTTTAATTCTCTTAGGTGTTACTGGCTTGTTATATAAGGGACAAAAATAAAGTGAATGTGATTAGTGTACAGGACAAAAAGTACACATTAAGAACTTAACTGTCCCACAACTAACTAGGTTTATGCCAGTTTCCCTATTGTATTGTGCCTGAATTTGGGGGATTTGATGAGGTAGGAGAGTTCCTAGAGGAAATGCTGCCTTAAATATATTTATAGAATCATCACCACTACAGAAAAAAATTGCCTTTTTCTGGGTTGCATACAGAATGAGAGAGCTACTGTCTAAATCTATGGTATAGTAGAATGAATCTGAAGGAGTCACATTACAGTTTTGCAGGCAACCACTTACACAGTCCACAGTGCTTGTTTCCGAGCCAAAGAGCAAGGGGGTGAGCAGGAGACAGGGTAACTTTGATAATTTTGCTGGTCATTATATTCCAGGTGCTCACTTAAAAAGCAAGGCTGCTTTGCAATATGATCTGGCTGGTGGGATTAGACAGTTTCTCTAAGCAGGAAGACATACTTACAGTAATCCTCAGTGAACAGACTTTCATTCATCTGTCATTCATTATATCAGCAAATATTTACCAAACTACTGCTACGTTCTTGGCATAGGGCTCAGCACAATGGATAGCAAAATGAGGAAATCATATTCCAAACAAATTTCAAGGGTGCAATATCACAAAAATCATGTTCTCTGATGGCACAGCAATTACATTAGAAATCAATACAAAAAGGTAAATTGAACTCCCACAAATGTATATGCTTTAAGAATTCACCATTAGATAAATCATGGCCCAACAAAAGTAATCATAAAGGAAACTGTAAAAGTCTTATAACTTAATAGCAATGAAAATACTGTATAATCATGACACTTTAGTCAACAATAAACCTACATATAAGATTATAATGGAGCTGAAAAATTCCTGCTACCTTATCCTTTTACTATACCTTTCTAAGCTAGCTATATTAAGATACACAAATACTGTTGTGTTACAATTGCCTACAATGTTCAGTAGCATAGCCTGCTGTACAGGTGAACAGCCTAGGAGCAATTGACTAAACCACATAGTCCAGATGTGGAATAGACTCAACCTTCCAGGTATGTGTACCTGTGCTCTATGATATTTGCATAATGATGATATTTCCTAACACCACTTTTCTCAGAAAATATTCCCATTGTTAAGAGATACTGTATATCCAAACTTGCAAGAAACACAGGAAAATATACAAAGTGTTACATGCTGATCTTAGAAAATAAGAAAGGCTTATAATTTATGAGTTAAGCACATAGCCTGAGAAATTAAGAACCAAGAAATCCAATACTTAGAAAATAGTAAAAAATAATGAGATCTAGCAAAAAAAAAAAGTGGAATAAAAAGTAAAAAGAAAAAAGAAATAGAGGAGCCCAACAAAGTTAGAAATTGATTCTCTGAAAATGACTATAAATTGAAATTAGTAATATTTGTTTTCTTTGAGAAAAGTCAGAACAAAAACATGAGGCATGAAAATAGCAATGGAATGGAACTATAGATGCAGCAGAGATAAAAAGATAATATAAAGAATGCTATGGAAAATTTCATCCAGGTAAGACTAACGACCTAAATGGATAAATTCTTAGAAAAATATCTTTGTGAAGCTGACATAGGAAATAAAAAGTCCAAATAGTCCAATAACTGTAAAGAATTTATATTGGAAGCTAAAAATCCTCCTACACACATACAAAATCAGATCTTATTTATCATATGGGCAAATTCTAACAAACTTTCCATAAAGAGATCATTTTAGTCTTCCAGAAAATAGAAAAGAAATAACTTTTCACTTTATAAAGTTGATATGATAGCAAAATCAACAACAGTAATTCAAAAAAGGAAAGTGAGAGGCCATTTATAATCATTGATGACACAAACCCTAAACAAAACATTAGCCAAACAAGTTGGGCAGTACCTTTTTAAAAAATTATGCTATATCATTATTAAGTTGGTTTTCCTAGAAATGAATGTTAAGGTAGTTTAGAAAGCAAATATGTCAGTGTAATTCAGTATAAGCAGATTTTATAAGTGTATAGTTATCTCAGTACTGGCAGAAATCTTTTCAACCTGTTAACGTAAAACATCCATTCATAATTTAAATAGCAGCTGCCACCACCATCACCACCACCACCACCACAACAACAACAACAACAATGAAACTAGGCAAGTGCTATGGTGCACACTTTTAATCCAAGCACTCTGGGAGGCTGAGGCAGAAGAATAGCAAGTTCAGGACCAGCCTGGATAATTTAGTGACTTAGCAAAACTGTGTCTCATAATAATATCTAAAATTAGGCTAGGAATGAGGCTCAATGCAAAGGCCCTGAGTTGAATCCCCAGTACTAGAAGGAAGGAATGAAGAGAGGAAAGAATGAAGGAAGGAAAGAAGGAAGAAAATAAAGAAGGAAGAAAGGCAGAGAGAGAAAGAGAGAGACAGAGAGAGAAAGGGAGGATGAGGTGATGCCCCCTCAGCAAAACTGATTCTCAATGATGAAACATTAGACAAAATCATTTTGCTATCATGAAAATAACAAGGATACCCATTGTTACCACCTATGTTTAACATTAATCTAAAGATCCCAGCCAGTAAAAAGACATGAAAAATAAAAAGCATAAGAATTAGAAAAGAAGAGGGTTAGGGAAGATAGCAGGGAGTTTTTAAGGTACATAATCCAAGAAGAACCAAGACATTCCTAAAGAAGATACAAAAACATGTCTTATCAGATAATAAGACTAATGATAAAGCTATAAAATTCACAGTGAATAAAACTGGTGGGGAAATTGACAATGGAAGAAAATAGAACAGAAAGATAGAAAACAGCTCTGGACACTTGGTAGGCAAGATGGGGGTATCACAGAGCAGTAGGGAAAAGAGGGGCTATTCAATAAAAGATGCTAGAGAAACTGGAGATTAACCAAATGAAGAGAAGTGAAACTCAATCTGTCATCTTACCATGTACACAAACTCCAAATGGTTTCCATTGTATAGGAAGCCAAAGTCTTAACATTTGTAAAAGAAAACAGCAGAAAATATATTCATGATCTAAGAGTAGGAAAATATTTCTTGAACAAACTAACACAAAGACACTAACTACAAAAAGGCAGTATTTACAAACTCAACTGCATCATAATTTGGAATGTCCGTTGCTCAAAAATGCTGTAAAGATACTGAAAAGATAACGCAAATTGGGAGAAGATATTGACAATCTATATGACTTTTTATATAAATATCTAACTGTAAAAGGAATAGACTCTATATATATCAAGAACTCATTCAAATCACAAGCATGTAAATGACAGAAAAATCAAAGGAAAAATAGACAAAAGATAATTTCACGAAGGTGGAGCAAATTGCCAGTAACTTTATTAAAAGGTGATTAACTTCATTTGTAGTCTGGGAAGTGCCACTATAAGGCCATAGGCCAGGGGAAACATTTTACAACCATTAGATTGGCAGAAATAAAGAAGTCTGTTAATGCCAAGTGCTGGTGAAATTGTGGGTTAAAATAATCCTCATGAACTGCTGATTGCTGGGTAAACTGGCACAACTCTTGTGGAAAAGAGTAAAACATTATTTTGTAAGGTTGAAATTACCATACCATATAGCCTACCAGTACAACACCCAGACTATTGATAGCATCATTTATTCTCTGCCACAGTAAAAAGAAATAAATAAACCTAAAAACAACCCAAAGCTCTTCTGACCAAGGAATGAATCAATAAATTGTGGTAGAGTCTTGTCTCGTCTCCCAGTGGAAAAGTATACAAAAGCAAAGAGTAAACTACAGCCACATTCAACACCATAGATGGGAATCTTTGGACTATGAGGTTGAACGAAATCAGCGAGTCTCAGAAGACGTTGGAAGGGGTGGAGGGTACAAACGTGGAGCAAGGCATATCGATACTCCAGCACGGGTCCCTAGGGTGGGGGCTGGCTTCTCATGCATGCACAGTTAATAGGCTTTCTTCCAGCCTAAGTGTAAGTTACATCCAATTCATGTATATGTCATATATTGTGGAAGTCCTTTTAATGGTTTATTGGGTTTACCAAGAGAGACTGATGGAATAGCTACAACATACACTGGTAAATATAATGGAGCAGTTTTTAAAAAATGTTCCAGAAACACTTACTTTTGCAGGTTTTCTAGGAACTGAAGACTGCACTGCATCACTATTCATTTTGTGAGCCAGGCAGAGCAGGAATTGTTATCACTACTTGATAAAAAAGAAAACTGAGATCCAAGATCACACAGTTACTGAGGGGCAGAGCTGAGGTCAGGCCCACATATCCTGTCCCTCTCCCTGTGATTCAGTGGTTACTTCTACTTTCAACATTTGCAGGAAAGACCGTAGTCTACTTTTGATACCTCAGTACTGAGTACTTAGCATGATTCTGCTACATTTCCAGAAAAACTTATTTAATTGCTTAAGATTTTCTTTCACAGTCATGGCCAGAGGTATTCTCCTGGGTCATCATCCAGGTCACAGCTTCTTAGAAGCTTCTTGTGCTTTACAAGTGACCAGCAGGACTTTTTCCGCAAAGGTAGAAGTTTTCCTAATAAAACTTTGCTTAGGGAATTTATGGCTACATATAGCTATGTATTTTGCTTATTGAATACCACCCAATGTCACTTGCTTTGTATATGTTCTCACCTCTTTATCACCACAGAAAAACCTATGAGATGAGCGTTATTCCCATTTTACAGATTTAAAAAGATCCTCCCCCCAAAAAACAAAGCCAATAAGTCAAAATTTACTATAACAAAGGAGTCAGGAGACAAAGAATTACCAACAGCTCTGCACAAGTGAGTGAAGCCAACACAATTACGAAGCCAGGTCTGTCACCACATTGAAACAAAATGAGGTCAGTTACATACAGGTGCTTTGATGTGGGGTGTGACGATGATGACAATTACATGTGGTAATAGTCTATCAGTCCTGGCTTTTTTATTTTTTAAATTTTACCCCCTAAGGGCAGGAGAAATACAAAGATAGCAGCACAAAAGAATTTAAGCAAGGTACTAGGTATTTTTCTTTGATTCAAAGCATGGTAACAGCGTAATATTTCTATGAAGAGGATTCACGTTATATTCCAGATGATTTTAATGAAAGGGGGAGTTAGTTGTCTTTAAGGGGCAGGTGAGCAGCACAGATGATGGCTCCAGGTCCCTTTCTTCTTCACTGGTGACCAGCCCCTAGTGTCACAGATGTGTGTGTGGATGGCTGAATCAGCTGGTAAATGCATCCTTTGTTATCTGTCCTTGGTGGCTCAGAACAAACTGGCACTCCTGTTTCTTTTGTTTTTACGTGGAAGCCAGGATGCCAGGTAAAGCTCTTGCTCACTCAGCATCCCAACATATCTCATTTAGTAAGAACACCCAAGTTTACTTTGAGGAACCACTTTCTGGTACTTGTTGTCCATAAGTTCCAGGTAACTTTAAACCCACTGCTGCCTCCACAGGTGCACTTGACACAGATTTGTTAAATCAAAGCCCCTTAGTTTGTTGGTCATAGTGATGCATTCAAGGGTGAGCATGGCTGTTGGAGACTGACCACGTCCTCATTCTAGTGATCTGGGATAGAAACCGTTTCACTGGGTTGCTAAAGTGATCACACAAAACCCTGAGCTTCTGTGAACCACCACTGAGGCAGCCTGTTCTGAAGAGGAAGACTTGGTACGGGAGATAGGAGGTGAACTGAGAAAAACCAGACTGAATAACAGTGCTTGAGCCCTATGGCTTGTCTGGAGCTTGTTCTACTGCTGGACTTCTCAGTTATAAAAAAGAACAAACTATGTGTGCCATTTCCTTATTCTTTTGCTGCTTTGCTCAATCCACTTTGAGCTAGGTATCTGTCATTTGTAACCCAGCAGTCCTGATCACCAATGTTCCAAGCTGAATTGAACTTCCCTAGAGCTTTATTAAACCCAGGGTTCTAATGCTTTTACTTCATCAAAATCCAAAGCCTGGTAGTAACTAATGAATGTGTTTTAGTTTTAAAAGTCAATATGGAGAAATCTGCTCTGTGTTCCTAGAAATCTCTGCACAGTCTGAAGGTTGAATACCACAGTCTGAAGTCATCCTTCCTAACCTTGGTCATGTTGAGATGAATATGTCAGATGTCTTTCAAGCAACGTGGCATGAGCTGAGGTAACTGGCCCAAAGACACAGATATCTGAAGCCCCTACTGATCACCCCAAGAGCTGAAAGGACCATACCCAGGTATTCTAACATATGCCAGGTCTAAAGTAAAGGTGGAGGAAAGGAGGGGATGCTTCAGAGAAAATCCTCATTGAGTCTTCCCTTAACAAGATGGAGGACTTGCCCTAGGTGACAGAAAAAGCTCCATTCTCTGTACACCATTCTGGAACAAAGTGTTTTTAAGTTATGAGCATTTTTTTTCAAAATCAGCTTGCCAAAGGACAGCTATTTCTGCAGAGTCAGGCTCTCTGGATGTGTGGCTCTGGATTCATGGGAAGGAACCTGAGCTCTGCTGAGATTACTTCCCCTCTCTCCAGCAGACCCAGACGTTCAGCCAAGAAATGAGGGGTAGGGGGTGGGGGAGAGGCAGAAGGTCTCTGGGTTAGGGGTGGAGGGAGGAGTAGTCATAGAGCTGGCTGACAGAATGCAGTTGTTTAAGAAGTGATTGAAGAATTTCTTCAAAGCTGGTCCGAAGAGGCATTCTGTTTGAACTCTGGGAGTTTAAGAATGCTGAACACCCTGTCTGCAGATTCTTCTGCTGACCTGCTATGGCCAAAGGAGGGTGAAAGGATGGAAAGGGTTCCTTTTCTTTATAAATTCAGTAGCTCAGCTCTGTCAATGAGTGCAAAGAATCTAAGGAAAGCCTTGGTGCTGTTGCTGTTTTCTAACTACCTCATCTTCCTGTTTACCCAGTACTTATTACTCAACTTTTTTGGACATCAGATTCTTCAGCAAGCCAGCAAATGTCACAGACCTCTCTCTGTGTGAGACAGAGGAGAAAGACACAAAGAGAACCAAGAGGTGAGGCTTTAGTGAGTAGAGAACACAGACACATTTTTAAGTCTTAAGAAACATAGTGATAAATGTCCTAATAGAGGTACCAGCAAACATTTTGGACTTCTAGTGTAGGTTGCAGGTTGCAATGGACTTTGGATGGGAACAGTAAAGATCTAAGGTCTCTTACAAGAAATCACAAACAGACTGGGTCACTAAGGATAAGAAAAAAGAATGCTGTTCTCAGTGGCCCTTCTGAGCTGAGACGAATACCTGCTAGAGGAAAAGGGTTATGTTTTATATTACAGGGAGAACAATGTGCCTCCAAAATTCATATATTGAAGGCCTGACCATCTCAGAATATTGAAGTCCATCTCAGAATGTGATTGCATTTAAATAAACCTCTTCAAATGGCAATTAAGCCAAAATGGGGTCATTAGAGTGGGTCCTAGTCCAATATAACCAGTGCCCTTCTAAGAAGAGGAAATGTGGGGACAGACACGCAGAGGGAAGATGACGAGAAAATAAGGTTGGCATAAGGCAAAGAAAGAGGCCTGAAACAGATCCTTCCTTTGCAGCTCCCAAGAGGAACCAACCCTGTCAATACCTCAGTTTTGGATTTGTAGGCTTAAGAACTGGGAAACAATAAATTTCTGTCCTTGCAGTCACCCAGTGTGTGGCATTCATAGCAAACAAGAACACTGTGCAGGTTTCCCTTACCCTGAGCACCTCCCACCCTGCGGGCCGTGTCCCAGGCTTGTAGAGGAGGCTGGACTACTCCAGCCTCTCCCTCCCTGTCTGCTCTCAGGGCTCTTGTTGATGAGACCCTATTAGTACACATGTGGCTCTTGGGGCTTGATTTGGAATCCCGTATCCCTTTCTACGCAGTCAATAGGCTGCCCTGGAATGTGATCCTGGCAAATCCTCCTCCTCAAAGAGCCAAGGCCAAGCCCACTATCTCCTGTTTTCTTAATGACTCTCTATCTTATTAACCCATGTGTGGCTTGTCTTCCCGCAAAAGTACCTGGGCCTCCTGGTCTACCTTTTGTATCTTTGGAAGGAGAGAAGGCTAGCAGCCAAATTTATTCAATTTGGAACTATTTATCAAGCTCAAATGTAGACAAAACAGCTGAATGCTTATAGAGAGGATTAAGCTCAGCATGTCCATATAGTCGGTTGAGTAGAATTTTATAAAACTAGACTCCAGACAAAGAAGCTAAAGCTTACATCATGAGCCCACTGTAAGGACACAGAATTGAGATGTGTTATATACATGTGACAAATCCACACAAGAACTGTAAACATTATGTGCTGCAAACATGTAACAAAATAGAAAGGAGGTCAAGACATGGGTGGGAGGGAGAAGCAAGGATGGAAAAGGGGATGAAAAGGCACAAGATGTGTTATGTACATGTACCAACTCCCCACAAGGAAGGTAAACATTATGCACTACACACATGTATTAACAAACTAAAATTTAAAATGTTTTCTACCTCTTCCAGGAGAGGTGCCATGGCTCTGGAGTTCTATAGTAGAAAAATAAAAAAGCAAAAGTGTCTCAAAAAATACATACCTTTTATTCCCAGGTTCACTTTATTCTGAAAAAACTACTTAGAACAGGAGAGTTAACAGAGGCAACAGAATCAGAGATCCCATCCCACTACTGTCAATCTGTGAGTCTGCATTGGTCATTGATATCCTAACTACCTCTCAAAGAATGAGGAACTGTTATGGTCTCTACGTGTTCCCCACAAAGCCTCATGTAGTCATAGATGGGGCTTTTTCAGAGGTGGTTGAACATAGAGTGTGTGACTGATTTATGGTGCAATGCTAGGGTTAAGGGTAGGTGATAACTCAATCAATCCACTGATTGGTTTGGTAACATGCTAATCCCAGTAGCCTGAATACAATATAAGGATGGAAAGAGGCTTGTTTCTCCCTTGCTTGCTTTTCTACCTTCTGTCTGCCATGAACTGTTTCTTCTCTGTGATGCCTGTCTGCCATGCCACCCTGCCTTGGAGCTAGCTGTCTATGGAATGAAACCTCTACAAACTGTGAGCTAAACAAACCTTTCTTCCTTTTAACTTTGGCTGTTGAGTATTTTGTCTCAGCAACAAGAGAAAGTAACCGAGACTGGATCTAAACTCATCTTACAGATCATTGTCAGCCCACAGCCCAGAAATGACTTGACTAAGCTTCTTCAGCTGCTGAGTCCAATCTCTTCCCATAATACAACATCAGTTAAGAATGTAGACTTTACTTCAGCTCTGCAAATGGCCTGGTATATGGATCATAGACAACTTAATCAAATCCTTGGTCTCTGGATTTCTCAATTAAACTAAGCATTTCCCTTCTCTGTGAAGCGTCCTCAGGGTAGAATTAGTCACTCCCATGGAATTTAGTGCATGGCAGCCAGGTGGTGGTCTCTGTAGGAGCTGGCAACTCTCCTCCTATGCACCCCCTCTACTGGGATTCCAAAGGTTCCTCAAAGAAACCTTTCTCCCAGTGGAAGGATGAGGGAGGCCAGATTGGCGCAAGTCTGATCAAGATGTCCCTGGTCACAGTGACATCTTTAAGGTTTCTATAATAACCTCAGGTTCATCTTCATATCCCTTTTGTCAGGAAAGATACGATTTTATGGTTAAAACCTAAATGTGACCTGGCAAAGTTTCAACTTTCTTCTTCTGAAACCCAAGAGTAGATGGCCTCAGACACTGTGGGCTCTCAAAGTACCACCCAGAGGATTATGAGACGTGTTCTGTACAAGTCAGTCCTAAAAATCTTAATTCAGGGCTGGGGATTTAGCTCAGCAGGCATAAGTGCCTGCCTTGCAAGCAGGCAGTCGTGAGTTTGGTCCCTGGTACCGATTAAAAAAAAAAAAAGAGATAAAAATCTTAATTCACTTACCGAGAAAGTTCCTGAAAGGTTGAAGTTGTGGGGTTTGGACTGGGCTGCAGAGTTTGTTTTTGAGGATGTGTGGCTGATAAGCCCAAGATCAAAGTTTCTTCTCTTGGTACCAATCTTCTGGTCATAGGAAAACCCTGCCCTACAGTCACATCCTGCACTGCCCCACCTACCCTGGCCCTAGTCAGCTCTCCTTCAATTACCTGCCATTTGTCCCGAGGGAGAGGAGAGAGGATGCACTCACACTCCCCCTGTGCCGGTGAGTGGGTGGATGGGGTACAAATCAAGGCTTAAGCATCACACAGAGATGTAGCAGCTTGGAGAACCAGGCCTGGCCAGATGTCTTGGGCACTGACCCTCCTTGAACTCACAAAGTCCAATTCATCGCTGGAATTTTATGGAAATTGTTCAAGCACTCTATGTACAAAATTAGTAATGAATCTAAGAAAAGGCTCAAGATTGAAAAAGTCAAACAAAGAGGTAGAGACAGTTCTGGCAAAAGAATCTGTTTGGAGGTCTGAGGCAAGGAATTTCCTAGAAACACCTCTGACTATGTTCCTACCATGCTAATTAAGAAGCGTAAGAAGCGGTGTTTTACTCTGCTACGTGCAAACCCAACCCAGGTGTTATATAGACTGTTCCAGAGTTTGCTCATAACTAGGTCACTTACTATTGCAAAATCAGAGCCACATACAGCTCCATCTCCAGTACCCCTTTCCCAGAGGGACTAAGTAAAGCACATAGTTACGCTCAAGGTTAAAAGAGGGCTTGAATTGCTCTGAGAACACAGAGGTAATATAATTATGAGGTGCTCTGCCCCAAGTGAAAAGATTCTACCTCAAAAAGCTACCTGTCTCCAGCAGTCACTCTTCTGCTGGTTGTCATAAGTACCTGGTCATGCAGAGTGGTCAGGGCTGGAGGAAGCCCTGGAAACTGTAGTTCAGCTTCGTTTGTATGGATAGAAATATGGAGTTCCAGAGAAAAGAGATCAGAGCACGCCTATCTCATGAGCTTGTTGTAGTGCTATGATTAGAGATTAGACCAAGATCACCATCAGCTGAAACTGTAAGTCAGAAATCTTCTTTAAACAGATAGAAACCTCACTATATTCCCCCATAAAAAGCCAGAGTTTGCAGAATAAAGTCTAAGTCAATTGCATAGCAATCAAGGTCCCCACAGTTTAACCCCAGCCAACCTGCTGAGTCTCATCTCTCATTTCATGCCTGCCCACACCCAACCTATGCCCAAACTGCAGGCATAGTGAGAATCACGTGTGGGCAGGTGACCAATGGGCTTATAGCCAAAGCTGGATCTCACCACTGTTCCTCAATGTGCTATGAACTTTCTTGCCATCCTACCCAAAGTGCTCTTCCTCCATCTCTATCACGAAAATCCTACTCAGTCCTACAAAGATTCACTTAAGGGCTAGCATGTCCACCCTCAGAGCAGAATCCACACCTGTCCGGAGCACCTGGCATACAGTGCTCTCATTGGTCTTATCTCCCACTCCAGCACCGGGGAAGATTCTCATCACTTTTGTGCACACATCCCTTTCCACCCACCTCGCATCTGCTCAGCTGGGAGATCCCTAGGGCAGGGACCACATCTTATTCATTCCTAGTACTTGGCAGAGTCTGACACAGAGAAATGCTCAGTAGATGTCTGTTTAATCAAATGGATGCACAGATGGGAAACACCTGTCCTTCTGGAAAATGTCTGTGACCACTCTATCCTGGGCCAATCGAGTACCTCATACCTATTTCTTTTTGGAGTTCCATTTGATTGTGCTACAGTTCTTTACTTATTCACTGTGTTCCACAATGTCTACCAGCCCACCTGACTCTTGCCAGGGTATGGTGAACTCCACAGTGCAGTGATGATGTCTGATTAACCCTTTGTGCCTAGTATATACCTTGATGGACAAATGACAGAGAATGGATTCATTCCACCAATAGTAGTATATTAACCTATGTAGGCAGCTGCATCTGAGATACAATCAATTTGTCTTCCTGGATACACAATTAGCTATATGTAGCTTTCCCACTCATTCGATGAATACTTACCCAGTATAGAAATACAGCAGAGAGCAAAGGAGAAAGCTCCCACTGGGCAGAGATGTTAAGAATTGTAACTATCTACTTGCCACAGTTATGGAGCATGCACTGGGAGATGAATCCAAAATGTTTTGGCCACTTCTAAGTTTGCTCTGAGGTTACTGGTCACCCTGGAATCTCTGTCCCATTATGCCTCATCCTGGACACAGCAACCCCAGAGGATGGGCACTCCTTATTTAACTCAGACACAGAAAACATGATTTGTCTTTGTTTCCAACAGAAATGAAGCAGGGTTTTATTTGTGTGTGTGTCTTTGCCTTGTTTCATATCAATCTCCTCCAATTATTAGCCCCCTCCTATGGGAACAGTGAGAGATGCCAATTTCATAGATTCTGGATGCAGTCTGTTCTGTCTGACCTCACTGATTCCTGGGGGATGTGTAAAGACCTGTGAAATATGTGGAGCTCATAAATCAATTTTGGCTAGGATTCTGCAAATGTTTTAGTTTGACAGAGTGTCAGACGGCACTGACATAGCCCCGAAGCATTACTGCTTCCTCCGCCCCAAGGCGGCAGCTGTCTCTGGAGTCTGTGGACTCTGGCTGCCTGGGGCAGGGCCCAGCTCTGGCTGTCCCCGTCTCCCCTCTAGCCTGGCTTGGATAAGCTGGAGGGAAATGGAAGGTCAGTCCTTGACATCTTGTCTGCTGTCTGAGGCTCTCTGGAGGGAAGGAATCCTGTGAATGTCTTTTCTCTGCCAGCCCCTAAGGAGATAGCACAAGACCCTTCCCCAAGCATGCTCCTCTGTGTCCAAGACAAACAGCAGCCTCAGGTTGGCTCTGGGGCCCCTGGGGGCACCAAAGGCGTGCAACACAATGACTGGCTCCCTCTGGAGGTATGTGAGGGGCTGCCTTGGTTGGTGATGGACACCTGGAGCCAATCTCACCCCAGGCAGGAAAACAAAGCCTTTGCTCCAGGGTGAGGAGATGCCCCACGGGGTATGCCCCCATGGACAGGAGAGTGGACGTGGGTCTCTGAAAATTCACTGGACCTAAAAGTTTATCCCCACATTACTGTCCATCAGCCCCTGATCCAACCTGTACATTTAATTCCATTCAGCACCCACTGCACACAAGTAGTGCTTGGCACCAGGCCAAATGTGGGCCAAATATAGTGACCATCTTGGCTGTCATGGTGTCCTCTCAGCATGCAGTACTGTGTGAGAGGTCCACTGAGGGTGCACTTTCAATGCAGGATGAGAGGGCCAGTGAGGAAAGAAGTGAAGACTTCCACTATCACTTGCCTATACCCACAGTCTCCTTTTCTTTTTCCCTTCCCTTCCCTTCCTTTCCCTTCCCTTCCCTTCCCTTCCCTTCCCTTCCCTTCCCTTCCCTTCCCTTCCCTTCCCTTCCTTTCCCTTCCTTTCCCTTCCTTTTCCTTCCTTTCTTCCTTTCTCTCAACAATTACTCATTTAGTGCTCACTCTGCCATACCCTGTGGATGAACAGTGCATGCTGGTGCCATGCCTGCATTTTAAGAATCCCCAACTAGCCACCCCGCCCCTTTCTCCCAAAGTCCCTCCACCCATCCCCTCAGTAGAAAGGGTGAGAGCATGTGAGCACTTGCCCGCATACTCATGTGCTGCCTAAGCCCTGGCCTTTCTGCTTCCAAGTTCAAGGCTTGGGCTGGCTGCTGGGAGAAGGTTGTCTGATGAGGACCTGGCCCACTCCACCAGCATACTTTGGTCACATCCTGAAGGCCTGAGCATGTGGGACTCATGCACCCCATGGGTCCAGAGAGGCTGACAACCCAAGAGGGAGGAGAATAAAGTTCTTTTTTGACTCCCAGCGACTAAGAGAGCCTCCCAAAATGCTCAAAATCTGTCTCTGGCCTCAGTGACATTTGAGCAGAAACAGATGGGGAGAAATGCCATTAAGCCCTTCTTAATGACATTTTGGTCAATAACAGACAGCATATGATCCCATAAGATTATATCACTTGGTAACACCATCACCTTGCACTATGATATTCTCACAATGACAAAATCACCTAACGATGCATTTCTCAGGGCTGAGCCCTGCTGCTAAGTAACACGTGACCCTATCAGTATGTGATCCCAACTGGAGGGGAGATCCTTCTCTCCTCCCCCCTCAGTGCTCTCTCTCAAATCTTCCCATCTAGAATAAGCAGCCAACACATGTCTGACCTGTGACTGGGCAGACATGCCCAGAAGAGAGGTTACTGTTGGTATAATACAAAGAATTGAAAGTTTCAGGGTAGGTGGGAGAGAGAGACAGCAAGATTGTTTATACGGTGCAGACCAGACTATCAGATATGCAGTATGTCCTTTGCTAAGTCTCAAAGCAGCCCACAAGATAAGTACTAGTATCCTGTCTTATATCTAAGATGATCAAAGGGTTTGAACCCTGACCCAGACAATGTGAGGTAGTATAATTGGAACCCAAGTGCAAGGTAAGTCTAAAGCCCACAGTCTGCCAGGTGTGGTGGTGCACACCTATAATCCCAGCACTTAGGAGGCGAAGGCAGGAGGATTGCCATGAGTTTGATGCCAGCCTGAGCAACACAGTGAATTCAAGGCCAGCCTGAACTACATAGTGGGACTCTAAATCAATCAACAAATAAAGCCCACACTCTGTCCATTACATTGGGGTTTATCCCAGTGTTCTCGGGTGTGATAAGACGATCACACTAGGGCCTTTGAGAAAGAAAGAACCTCTTTTCTTTTCCTAACAGCAGGAGCTGTGATGTGGATCTATCAAGTGAAGCTGTTGCTGACAACATCATATATAATTTCTCATTTATTATCCTCGTGCACATTCTCTCTAAAACAAATGTTTTTCACTTTTATGGTATTTTTACTTAATTATCCCATTCCTGATAGTACAAAGAGATCCCAAATCACTGTTTCACACATCGCAGCTGGAGTGCAAGGAGGAGTCACAGATGCCCTCACAACCTGTCCACACATGTGGCTGAGAGCCAGGAGAACACCGACATTAGCTATTGATTCACATCTAGAACCCCCATAAGCGATTTGGTTCTAGGTTTCACCAACGCTGTATTCAATCCACCTACAGAAGAAGGGTTTTTGAAAAGGAATCTAAGGCTAGATTTAACAACAAAAGACAAAGTACATCACATGCTCCAGATCAGCACATTTAGAGACACTGCTCTAAACCAGTGATGATGACATGTGCTTGTGTCCCAGCTACCCATGCGGCTGGTGCCGAGGATTTCTCGGGTTAGAAATTTGAGACTAGGCTGGAGCAATATAAAAAGATTGTCTGAGATGGAGAGAGAGAAAGAAAGACAGAGAGAGACAGAGACAGAGAGAGAGAGACAGAGAGACAGAGACAGAGGGAGAAAGAGAGAGAGACAGAGACAGAGCAAGAGAAAGAGAGACAGAGAGACAGAGAGAGACAGAGACAGAGAGACAGAGACAGAGAGAGAAAGACAGAGAGAGACAGAGAGACAGAAAGACAGAGCGAGAGACAGAGACAGAGACAGAGACAGAAAGACAGAGAGACCGAGAGATCATAACATGTCCTTCCCACTGAATTAAAATACATAAGGCTCCAGGATCTGCTTGGAATTGGCCCTTGTGCTTGAGATTATTTGCTACTTGGCAGGAAACAGTCATGTCCTGTCCCCCACCTGGTATCTTCTCCAGACCTGGTAATGCATCTAACTTTTCTAGAACCATCAGAAGCAGAGCTGAATGGTACTGCTGTTAAAAGTCCACATTCTATCCTTCCTTTTGCAACACTATTTATTTTTCTCACACAACTTGCTAAGTCCAAAGTGGGACACAATTAAAAGAAACATGACCAGACTGAGGAACATAGAATGAGAGCCAAAAAAATCTTGTAGGTCATTGAGAAAATTGCCATACTAGGCACCAGGGACGTGACAGAGGGCCAGGAACATCCCATCTGAAGGTCCCCACCCAGTACGTAAGCCCAGGCGGTGCACTGGACCTCACCACTGACCAGCTCTGATGAGCAAAGCCAGCTGCAGCTGGGGTGGGAGGGACTTTCTCATAAATGGAGAATTGGCGTCCACCCAGTAGAAGATGTCATTGAGCATGTGCACTGCTTGAAACGCACACATAGAAAACAGCCACATTGCCTGAGCAGCCCAAGCGAGAAAGGGTTAAGAGAAAATCCAGACTGTCTGGACACAGAAATTATATTCCCCAAAGACTGGGAAGATTTAGGATAGTAGAACATCTAGGAGTTGGAAGGGATGTGAGAAATCATCTGGTGCTGGGAATTTTGTTTGTGTGCCATGAATCTGTCTTGCAGATGGATGAAGTTGATGGATGAACCAAACCTCCTTCTCAGGATAATCCTTCTAATGCATAAAATAAAAATTGTTAGATTTCTAACGAAACCAACCATACCGAAAGATGGTTGTCAAAATACTTTTTAAAACAAATGTGATAATACATAAACATCTTCATCTGCACATTAAATAATAACAGTAGGCAGCAGATGGAATATCTTTTACAACTTTGAAGTAGTGATAAACATGAATGATATTTCAAAGCAGTTCAAAATAATTGCCATAGCAGCCATAGGTAATGTCTAGGTCTTTCATCCATATTTCACAAGTCCTGCTATCAGGCGCATGACATGTCACCTATGTAATGGACAAGGATGCTAAATTTCAATTACAAGGTAGTGGAGAGGGAAATAGACTACTGATTTCTATCTACAGACCCCAGATAAAACCCCCTAATATAATACTGTCCCTAAGCGTTACAGATAACGCTTAGGTCAGAGAGCCCAAATAGCTTTCTTAATGCCTCACAGCAAATAAGTAGCAAACCTGGGATACAACTCCCAGTCCTTACTGACATCTTAGCTTTTCCCTTTACTACTCCAGTGTACTGCCTCACCTTAAAATTATTCCTTTTGGGGTTTTGTTTTTAAATAAAAATAATACATCCTAACAAATTCAAACAATATAGGAATTGTATGTAAAAAAATTAAGTTCCTGCCTTTTTAAAAATGCAGTTCCCTCTGAGACTAGATGGATGGCTGAGGGCCTTGGACCCACAGGATCGCAGTACTGCATCTGGGGGGACCTCAGTCCCCATAGACCTTTGGAGCAGGAATCTGCATTTCCCACTGAAAGACTTCCTGGAGCCTTTCTCTGCTGAAGTCTCCTTGGAAACACAAACCATCCCAGCTCCTACTGCTGAAATGTGGAGAATTCAACCCTAAACCCTCTAAAGACGTGCTATTAAGTTTAGTTCTCAAATGAAAGAATGACGAGTAAGCAAAGAACAGGTCTAGGGCCTAGAGACGGGATAAGAAGAAGAGATAAGTCAAAATGAAATGAGATCCGAAATACATAATAGTTACAATGACTAACTTATTAAGCCTTGAGAATAAACTAGTCTCTAGATTAGCCACTTTAAGAATATTATCCTATTTAATTCTCCAAATAGTTGGCATTGTCATCCATGCTCAAAGATGGAAAAACTGAGGTCCAGAGAGAGTAAACCACTTGCTCACCATTCCAGCCCATGACAGGGAGACACCGAAGCAAGATGCAGATGCCAGGGTGGGGGCTGCCCGGCCGTGAATGAGCTTGCTGGGACCAGTTCACGGATAGCTGGGCAAAGCCACCTTCGGAGCCTCTGGGTTTCTTCTCCTCCCCAGGCCTGCTTGATCCCAAAGCCCTCAGCAGAAAAAGATGCAATCCCTCAGCTTCACACAGTTTCCTATGTGTCAGCCTAGGGGCTGGGTTTCAGGTTACAGCCCAAACATGAAGCCTACATGAAAAATAAAGAAAGTGAAGGCCACCCATTCCTCCCTCATTTGTGCTAACCACAGACCTGCCACTCCGGGGCTGAGGTTTCTACGCGCTCTTGGCCTTGTCTTATCCGCATGGAACAAATGCCACATCGGGCTTGCTTCCCATGGTTTTGTTTCGCAATTTAAATAAACTCAAGCTCTGCTGGCATCTCGCTGCAGATTATAAGTAGTCTCCTCAAGACTTCAAAGGCTTGTAAGTATGTTTCTAGTCAGTGCAGTTTTAGGCCATTTTAAAGAATTAAGGTCTTCAGTACAGTTTTGGGCTCTGTGAGTCATTCCAGAGGTTGTTACCCTAAAACTTTACCAGCCTCCTCCACAAATCTGGGAGATATTTTGTGTACACACCCCACCTGGGGTTTTCTGCTGTTATTTATGAAATAGGTATTGTTATACCCATTTTACAAGTGATGAAACAGAGGCCCAGATTTCACAGGTAAGAAGTAGCAAAACCAAGGTAAAAATTAAGGCCTACCTGATTTCTAACTTGCAGCCCCTTTCAATATAGACGCTTTTCTATCTCTGCCTTTTCTGTGGATCACCTGAGAGGCTGCCTTGCATTTCAGCTGCTTGCCTTGTATCCACTTTCCCTTTCTTAATTATGAGTTCTGGAGAGAGCCTCATATCTACCTGCTTCATGCCTAGACCACAGCCTGGAGCCACCAATGAACTATATGAGCATCGGTTGATTAAGCATTGGCAAGTTTTCAGGAAAAATAACTGTGTGTGCTGCTTTCTGTCTGCTTGGCGCCCTGATCAACAACAAAAATTGCTGTCCCACAAGAGAAGAAAGATATTACTCATAATTACACAAATGGCCGGAAGAATTTCTGCCATTCCTAGTGGGGTACACCTCAAGTAAAAGACTGCCTTCTCAGCTGCAAAATATTTCATGAGTCTCAGTACCTGGTGGAGTCCCTAAGTTTGCTGTTGAGCCAAGTTGTTTAGCAGAGCCTAGTACTTGGCACGTCTGCTCAGAGAGATGACACATAACTCCAAAGGGGAGCAGTTTTACTGAGATGAGTGGTGGCCACATTTGGGGAAATTGTTCTCAGAACAGCAAGTGGCAAGGGGAAGGTCCCTGAGCGTGGGTTTGAATTTGAGGTATCTAGGCATTTCAGCTGCACCCTTCCTGCAGGTCCCTGACCTTTAGCACCCACACTGCTAACCCTATACTATCCTTCTGTCAGGTGGCTACTTGGTCAGCTTGGGACTCTTTTTTCATGTTTGACTTTGCCTTTTGTGTGAGTCTTGCTTGGTGACATTCCCCTACAGCAGCCTTTCTCTCTTTGCCAGCTAACAGTGTCTGTCTAGATCCCAATCTACATCTCCCAAGTATCAACTCTGGGTGACACATTGCACCTAGGCACAAGTACCATCACTCTAGTGGAGCCATGCACTCTCAAGCCAAGCCGCCAGTTTTCTTAATGACACAAAACATTCTTGGCTCGTGGTCTGTGATTCTTGGGTCTCGGTTCTCCCTGTCTGTAAAAGTGTCCCAAATGTTCCTGTTTTATATCTAGGTGACTGAGGGCTCAAACCTCAGGCCAAACGTTGTTCTAGAAGGAGCCAGTTCTAGTCACCTACAAAGTAAAACCCAAAATAGAGAATTTGAGAAGGAAACACAGAGATCTTGGGGACCCAGAGCTCATAGGAACAGGGCATAATCTAATTTGGACACAAGAGAAAGACATCTTCCTTAAAAGTACATTTAAAACCCAGCAAAAGTAAGCTTCTGTGTGAGGGGTACCCTTATTTTCTCAAAGCAGACTCTTACACATTGTGGGATTAGGGAGAGCAAGAGACCAAGGATGCTACTCATGCATTATTTTGCCCCCCCAGGTTAACCCAGAATTGGATTAAGTGTACAGGCTTATTACCAGTTCACAGAAACATAAAGGAGACAGAGGCGTAGATTACATACCATGACCACAATGCCATCGACAAAAATCTCAAATATGAGCAATTCTCCAGACGAACAACTCAGCATGCTCAACAAAGAAGGGGTGAGGGAAAGGAGACAGTTGGAGTGATGAGTTAAGAATGGGCAGCCAAGACAAATGACAGACCTTATTCAGATCTGAGTCAAACAAACTGATGGAGTAAAAAAGGCATTTATGAGACCCTCAGGGAAATCTGGATAGTAGTTAGATATTTAATAATGAAAAAAGACTCTTACTGACTTTTGTTAGTTTAATCATGGTATTGCGGATTTGAGGGGGCTGATTTTGAGAGATTTCGATGAAGAATCTTTACCTTTCAGATGTAAGGATGAAGGCTGTTTGCTATAAATTAATTCCCTGAATAGACAGTAAAGAAGAATGAGATTGGGACTATGCCAATAACTTGGGTGATAAGTAGGTCAGTTTTCAGTATGTCCTCTCTACTTTGTCCCAGGTCCAATATTTTACAGAACACAAATTTTCTTTAAGAATGCAACAACTTGCCAGTAACACTGGTTTCGGTACTGAGTCTTTCAGAGTCTATGAAGAAACATTTACCTCCCTGAGCCTCAGTTTCCTCACCTGGAGCCTGAGTAGTTCATGTCCTGGCCTGGCCTCTTATTCTCTGTGTGACCTTACGCAGGTTTTTTTTTTTTTTTAACTCCTCTGTGCTTTGATTTCCCCATGGGTAAACGGTTCTACCTTTTAGGGCTGTGGGGTGGGTGGGTGGGGAGTGGCTAATGGCATTCACTCTGTACAGAAACATTATGAATGTGTTTGATATTAATTCTAGAGCTCCAGCTGTGACTCTTGTTATTATTTTGATGAAGGGCAGAAGGCTCCTGTGGAGACACTATCCTTCCTCCTCTCCTAGAGTAAGCAAAGCTTCAGAAATGTCTCCTGGTTCTCCCCAGTTTACACATTGCTCATCCACCGCTTCTCCACATAATCAGAGTGACTTCCTGGGAAGCATCGCCTTCCCTTTCCCAGGGTATCGAGAAAGTGGCTCTGGACTCACATTCCTGTCCTTCCCCAACAGCCTCTGCCTCACTTCCTGGCTGTTGTACCGCCACTGCAGCCCCATCACCCAGCCCTGGTGCCTAGAAGGAACAACGGCAGCAAGAGCTTCCCTGCCCTTGCCATGCCTTTGCTGGTTCTCAGACCCTGACATAAGCTCCTTCAATGGTGAGAGAACCTTGGTGGGTAGGTTTGAAAGGCCTCTGAAAGTCAGGAAGCCATGGGGCGGAGAGAGGGGAAATCAGAAAGAACTCAGACTTGAGAACACATAATGCTGAACATTTTGGAAATAGATGGGCCTGGTGCCAGACCTCTCAGGGTGCCTAGATTGTATTCTTCCTACAAAACAGCCATTATGAAGGCTCTGCACCTCCCATGTGACAGGTTCAGAGCCTCAAGTGCTATGACGTCAAGGGACCAGGGGGTGAATGAATAGTTTTCCCAGCCATGTCCTCAGTGTCAAGACCCGAAATTCTGGAATGAGGTGTGTAGGAGGGAGGGGCATTCTGGAGAGCCCCAAGGCAGTGCCCCTATTCTACAAGGGTTTTGGTAGGATGGTCCAGGACATGAGCTGAACTACCACACCGTAACTAGCTGAGACTTCTCCCCCAAACTGGAGCACCTTCATAGTGTCTCACACCCTGCTTCCCCACCCCCACGTGTGAACATGGGCACTAGTAACTCAGATTAGGTGGTCCCCATGTGACATCCCCCTGAACGCACAGCATTGCTCTCCTCCTCTGACTCTTTCTTTTGATACCATGCTTTTCTTTCAAATGGGAGAGGTCATGTTATTCAGTTAAGACAATATAGCTTGGTGGTCAGGGAAGCTGGACTCACAGTCAATCTGTGTCATTGCATAACTAGTTGGAGTACATTTTGCCCTTTTCATAAAATGAAGAGACTGAAGTTGAAGATTGTTAAAAAGTACTTCCGATTACAATGGACTACTGTGCTGTGTATTATAAAGAAATTATAAAGAAGTACAGGAGTATGTTCGCCACCAAAGCTGCGGGAGTCTATGGCTTGATTTGGTCCCACACTGCTTCCTTTGGTACATGTCAGCCTTCAAGGAAGACACAGCAGCTCCCCCATCTACATTCAGTCTGTCGCTGTCCTTTCTGTCTGTCCATCTCTCTCCCTCACATGCCTGCACACACCACCACACACCCTGAGACTGGTAAGAATGTAAAACTTTGGGTTTAAGTGCATCTAGTTTTCCACAGGAAATCTGAAGGACAGTTGTTTGCATATTATTTAAATGCATTCAAATGAAAATGCACACTTATGTACATGCACATATAGAAGAAGTCATCATCAATAGTCTTTATAACTGTTGGTTATAACCTAACACTCTGGAGTTCTGAAGCCAAAAATAATTTTACTAAGTAAACCATTGGTCTAGCACAGTTGGGGAGTATAGGAAGGAAATACTAGAATTTCAGTTTATATTTATGTTCATCACTTTTTAAGCTATTACTTGTGCTTTACATTCTTCAAACCATATAACAGGATATGGATGCCATTTATAAATATGTATAAAATAAAGTCCTAGGCTAAAAATGATTGAGCAGATGGGCTGCAAGATCAAAAAGGCTGGGAGCCTTCACCCTGGACCATCTCCCAGAGCTGCAGACAGTTCCAAGGCTCTGATTCAACTACAGCCTGAGGGATCAAAAAGGATCCCAGGAAACTCTCCTAGGGCTACACTGGCCAACACAAGCTAAAGCTCTCCAGGGCACCGGTTACACCCTCACCAATTCTATAGGGGCTCATGGCATACGGTGCCCACTCATTCCCAAAAGTCTCATCCATGAAGTTCCTTGTGGTCATAAGAACACTGGTTCCCTTGCAAAGAACCTACTTCTTTCTAGAACAATTGATGTTATAGACCCTCAAGGCTCTCCTGCAGGAACACATGTTCCACTCCACCTCAGAAGACAAAGCTCTGGCCCTTTCTAGATCTGTTTGGGATTCACTTACCAAGTTTGACCAGACAGATGCATTGGCTATTTAGCTGAGAAAATATGAGGTAGGTAAATACATAGATGATGTATAAGTAGCTAGAAAGACAGAAAGAAATAAAGAAAAACAAATTCATTTTCTGGAGACCAAGGAAGGAAGCAGCAAGCTCATCTCCTAAGGCAGGAAAAGACCAGATGGGATAAATGTGTAGAAAAGCGGCCACTGTCCCAGCAGCGCACTGCATGGTAGGTAACACCCACTGGGGTAATGTGTGGATTCAGATAGCGCCTTCGCCAGCACAGTGGGAGGCAGGAAAGTCGGGGCTACTCACCCACACACTGGTTGCTTTCATCCATCTGGTATCCAAAGCGGCAGACAAGAGGCCTTGAAATTGTGGGGTAGTTTGAAGCTGAGACTGGTGGAGCAGCTGCTGGGTACGGACCTGAGTAGGGGTTTGAATAGGGATTTGAGTAGGGCCCTCGATATACTGGGTTTGTTCGGGGGATGCACAAATAGCCTCCGTTTTGGTTGACACACATCATGTCTCCTCGGCAGGCCTCGGGGATGGTCCGGCATTCATCAACATCTGCAGAGGTCACAGAAAGCTGAGCATCAGTGCCCACGGCCACACTGAGCACCCATACGGATAAGCAGAGCTTGGTATGGAGGGCAACACACTGCACACCCCTCGCCAGCCTCAACTCCAGCCACTGCTGGCTCACGGCAGGCGCTCTGTAAAACTGGCTCAACCGAATCAATGTGACCAATGTCACCATTCAAGTTCCACTGTCTTAATGCTGACCACATCCTCAAAACTCTGTGCTGCTATTTGCTTCAGCCTTTTCTTTAGCTGAATCCACATTTGAGAGCCAAGCAAATGTATTTTTAAAGTCTTACAAAACTACAGCACATGAGGAATGCACTAGTTAGTATAGACAGAAACAGTGAAAATGAGTATATAGCTATTAAGGTAAAGAGTGGTTAGCTGTGGGTGTAAAAATATGTCTGGTAATCTTATTTGTACATACTATACTCTGAAAACACCGGGAAGGGCCTGAGAATTATTGGTATTTCTATTCAAGATAAGTGCAAAGGGGAGAAAGAGACCTTCGTGTCACGTAAGCCAATGTGGCAGAGAGCTAGTAACTTGAGAGGAAAGCAGAAGTTTTTTTCTGGTAGTAGGTGTTGAACCCAGGGCCTTCCTACTGAGCTATATGCTAGCCAGCCCTTCAAGTTTTTGAAATTTGAAACACTCAGCCCCTACATTTCCAAGGCTGGGCTTGAACTTGTGACACTCTTATCTCATCCTCCAGAGTGCTGGAACTCTAAGCAGTTGCAGAGCCTTACTTTTGCTGATACTATACCAGCTCTCTGGGCCCCCTACAGCTATCTGTGCCTAGGAAGGGAGAAGTGGCCATGCTAGGGAGAGACAGGGGAGGCCTGAACTCTGGCTCCAGGGAGCAGCACATCCAGCTCCATGTGCTGGTCCTGTGGGCCTGAGGCTGGGGGAGAGACTTGGACCCTGACAGCTTCTCCCCGCATCTCACCTCAACTGAGAAGCTTGCACCGACTCCCACCGCAGGAAAGGGGAATGTTGAGGTGCAGAATGCACCAGCCTGTTCTCCAGAAAAGGAAATGGCAGCCCGTCTTTTTTTACGCCTGGGCACCACCTCCAAACGTAGGCTGATTCCCCAGGCAGGGCTCTATCCTGACAAACCACCTCTCGCCCCTCTGTATCTTAGCTGACATGAGCTCAAAGAAGACAAATGACTTGACCTAAATTGAATAACTATAATCAAAAAGCTAAGTAGTCCCCCAGTGTGGGGCAAGGCAACAATACACAGCCACTTGATTCTTCTCTTGGTCCCTGAGCTCCCTCCACAACACACTACTTTTTGCTCTAAGCATCCTTTCCACCCCTGGTCTTTGATTATGTTATTCTTTCCCGCTGCAATACCACTGCTCAGGATCCTACTCATCCTTCAGTGCCCAAATCACATGCAACTTCTACCACTCTTTATTGACCCTGGACACAAAGTGTTGCTCTGTTGTCTTCTTTTGCTCTTTCCTCCATTTGGCCATGACTATTCCACCAACCTGTGCCAGGGCTCTCTGTGTCTAAGTCTTTCCCCACTAGAGGGTGTGCTATGTGAATGTCTCCCCACCCACCGCCCCCAGTGGCTCCAGCTCATCCCTGGAACCTGACAATGAGTTTTGTCACCTAGTGAAGGGAATTAAAGCAGCAGATGCTATCCGGGTTGCTAGTCCCTGGCATTGAGGTGGGCAGCTTCTCCTGGATTATCTAGGTGGACCCAATGGAATCACGAGTGTTCGAAAGTAGAAAAGGCAGAAATGGTTACAGAGATGCTGTGAAAGAAAAAGAAGAGACTCAAAGCAGGAGGGGCTGCCAGCCAAGGAGTAAGCGTGGTTTCTAGAAGCTTCAAAAACCCTCAGTTGACAGCCAGCAAGGAAACAGGATCTTCAGCTCCAAATGCAAGGAACTGAATCCTGCCAGCAACTTCATGAGTAAGGAATGGAATCCCCCCTTCACGTCTCAAGAAGGGAATGCCATCCTGCGGATGTGTGGCTATTAGCTGGCCACTGATGTGGGGTTTCTGACCTATGGAACAATGAATGAGACCATAAATGTGTGTCATTTAAGCTGCTGAGTTGTGGAGACTTGTTACAGTGGTGCCAGGAAAATGATACAGAAGGAAATGGGTCCGTTCTTTGATCTCTCACAGCGCTTGGCCCAGTGCTCAGCACAAGCTCGGTGATCAACAAAAGGGCATCAGTGGCCTCAATCCCCTCATCTCACCCTTGCTCTTCCATGGGAGGAGAATAAAGAAGTGACAGTAGTGGACAACTGCCAAGGAAGAAATGGCCCTGTGACTGGCTGTCATCCAACATCCCACCCCAGGAAGGGATCTGCGTGGCTCATACCTAAACACTGTCCTGTTTGGCGATCCAGGTCAAAGCCGTTAGTGCACTGTTGCTGCAGGGAAAGAGAGAAAAGAAACACGCAAGGTCATTGCACTTGCTTCTCTACCCTAAAGTACCACCACTGCATTGCAGAAAGTTTGAGAAATGGAGTAAAGAAAAAAAGGTATTTATAATGCCAACATTTGTATTGTAACCCCTATTTATTTGTCTCCTAAGGTTTCTTACAATCACTCACACTTAGCATTGTTTTTTAAAATTCCCTGCAGCCCTGCTTCATAGGCCCCACTTTGAGCAGGCAGTATCTGGGCCTTCTGATGCTCTAAGTGGGCGGAGCAATACTGATAACATCAGATAAATATAATGTACCTCAGCTGTATTCCCTCTCTGGGGGTGGAAAGGGCACGTTTTAAGGGCAAAGACTCTTTCTTTAGGTCCTATTTAACCACTGCTGCTTAGAACCGAATGAAATTGTACTTTGTGACCTATGAATTCCTCTCCCTGATGCTCAGCCTCGGACATGCAATAAGAAGTACCTGCAGATGAAGTCAGTTTTCTAACTGGATCAGGGAAGTTCACCCATTTCAATCTCAACAAGACAATTACATGAAGATGCATCCAGAAAGAGATAGATATTCCAATCCCCTGGAGTTGTGAGTTTTATATGCAATTTCAACCACATCTGTATGTACACTTTTAAGAAGATGTTTAGAGGGTGGACAGAGCCCTTGGGAAGCCCCTGAAGCCTGACATTTCATAGGAATGAGCTCAGCGTCTGTGATTGTAGGACTCAGCTCTCATCTCCGTGTCTTCTGCTAGCTTCAGTGGTTGGGATCCCTGAGCTGTGGTTGATTGAGGGAGATAATGGATTCATTCTACACTGCTGGAGAGGTTCAAGAGTCCCAGGAGCAGAAGAGGCAGGAGGCTATGGGATGAAGCAGGATGCACCCCTGCTCTGCAACTCAGTGCCAGAGTGAGTTCAGGTCCACTGATCAAATTCCCACTCTCATTGCATAAGCTTTCTATGCCTCAGTTTTCCCATCTGTAAAATGGGAACGACAGTACTTCCTCCCAAGGGATAAAGATCAAATGTGTTAATATACATGAATATGCTAATATGGTGAACATAGTCCTATGACACTGCCCTTCCCAGGATTAGACACCTTCATCTATTCCCCACAAGGCAGGATTTGAAGACTCCAACATCCCTCTGAGATAGAAAATTCTTTCTTACTCTTCCCAAGATTCTGCCCACAGTTCTCAAGGGCTTAACTTTACCCTGGGCCTAACCTCACCTGTCCCCTGCTTTCATCGGGGTTCCACCAGGGGTCCCAGCCCAGCGGTGCCCTCCTCCTCCCCCTGCATGGTGGGGTATCTGGGTAACCTTTGCTTCCTCGCTTCATTTGCTTCCACCAGAGATGGGGACCTGGGGACACCCAGACCTATGGAGTCATGTGCAGGGACCCCAGGGGTGCTGTCATCCAGAAACATGACAGCACATTTTAATTTTTATGATTGAAGATGAATTGAGTCTCTTTGAGGGACATAAAGGGGGAAGCATGATCTAATGAGTTTCTAACTGGAAGTCAGGGTACCATGTCACATTTCCAGTCCTGCCACTCAGAAACCACTTCCTCTGGGCCAGGCTCTACTTCCCTGAGCCTCCTCCGCCACAATCCCTACACAAGAGAGAGCTCCGATTAGGTCAAGTTGCTCCCACCTCTACAACCCTGGGATCCTAAAATGCATGGTCAGATTCCCCCATTCTCGCTTTTTAAACATCTTTCTAGATAGCTTAAAACAAGATCTTACCTGTGCATTCCCAGGACTTGGGAGACAGAGAGCCAGGAACGTAACAAGGAGTAGCCTGTGAAGATGAGAAACTAAATGTAAATCCCAAGGTATATTTGAGTTTGGCAGGGAGCACGGATCACCCAGGCTGGACTTGAATTGCTATCCTCCTGTTTCAGCCTCCTAGAATTCCAGGATTACAAGTATGTACCACCACACCAGGCCTGTCTTGCATTTTTAATGGTGACTTTATCATGTGTTTGTGGTGGGACAGGGTATAGAGAAAACAAGGACATTTCCAGATACTAACAGTGCCCAACCAAAGACTCTAGGTCACACTTTTTAATAAAGGGTTTTGCTGCTTAAAAAAAAAAAGTCCAAACCCAACTCTGTGGGATGCACAAGGTTCTGGCCTGTTGCCTGGGTCTTTCTCCTTGGGTAGGAGACCTGCCTGGACTTTAAGCATCTCTATTTTGAAACAGTTACAGAGCAAACAAGCCACCATGCTCCCAGTCATGGAAAGGGGAAAATGTGAACGTGAGGCACTTTAGTTCTACTGAAGCACAGAGCCCCAGGAAGTCACTTATCCTGAGATTAGAGCTGCAGTCCACAAAGGTGAGAATCCCCAGTCAACAGATGGCCCTGTCCCCCAGTGCTAGCCCTACACTATGGCTTCAGATCCTAGTGGAGGAGGAGACGGGGGAAACTTCACAGCCCAGAGAGAGGACAGAGCGAGAGACAGGAGGAGGAGCGAGCACTGGGTCAGGCCAGCGCTGCCACCCAAGGGCCACTAAGCCTTTCTGTGCCTACCTATGATTCAGCCCTTCCCCTCCCCCAAGCTTTTATTGATAATACTGCGGTCACTGAGATCCATTCAAAACACAAAGTCCATACCATCTCACCCCCATTAAAGTGACTATTTAAAAATACACAGAAAATAACAAGCAATGGGAAAGATGTGCCACTGAAATTGGAACTTATGCACACTATTGGTGGAAATGCAATCTATGGTGGAAAGCAGTGTGATAGTTCCTTCCAAAATTAATCACAAAATTACTATGTGATCTGGTGAGTCTACTTCTGGGAATATACCCAGAAGAACTGAAAATAAGAGGTGGAAGGGGTATTTTTGCATCTGTGACCACAGCACCATTATTCACAATAGCCAAAAGATCCACCTGGTGTGAATGTCCACGGATGGGTGAATGGTTAAACAAACCATATTAATATATGCATATTATTTAGATTTTAATAGGAAGGAAATTCTGAAACATGAAACAACATAAATGAACCTTTGGGACATTAAGCTAAGTGAAATGAGCTACTCAGAAAAACAACCAAACATTGTAGAATTCCACTCATGCATCCTACCTGGGGTTCTCAAAAGCACCAGAAACAGAAAGCAGGATGGTAGTTGCAAATAAAGTGGGAAATTATTGTTTAATGAGCAGAGTCCTAGTTTTGCAAGATGAAAAGAGTTTTGGAGATTGGTTGTTTAGCACAGTGAATGCATATGACAGTACTGAACTGCACACTTAAAAATGTTAGGATGAAAAAAATACAAGATCTATGCAAATGCAGAGCTTTATCAAGTGCTATTATTATTTAGTTTAATATCAACTGATCTGAGCAACTCCTTGCTGGTGGCAAGGCACGAGGAAGAAGAGCTACAAGATTATGACCAAATCGCTACTCTCTTGAGCTGGTTGGCGAGTGGCAGGGAATCAATGTCTATACATTCTGGTAAGAGCACTGCTAGAAATACCCCTGGGTGCCATGACAGCTAGGCTGGGGGTAGACACAGGATAGTCAGGGGTGACTTCCTAGAGGAAGTGATCTTAGAGACTTCTTCTATAGGCAGCGGACCTCGGGACCAAGAAGACTTAGCAGGCTGTTACTGCCAACTGCACCACAATCCCTCCCTTTACATAATTAAAGGGACTCAGCAGATTACACAGCTCATTCTCACCCGTGACACCTGGCTCGTGTGAAGCAGCAACCCCGGATACTTGAAGTGTCCAGAGTTTAGGTGATGTCCACAGAGAACAGAGCCCAAGGTGGATGCAAGTCCACTTGCTTCATCTGGATTCCAGTCTAAAGAATCAAGACCTTGAGCATCCCCAGGTTTGCATTTTATCTGACCGCCCGTGCAAGCCAGGTTCTTTAACACTGGAAACAGCTCTGACCTTATAAAGTGCAGAGCCAAATCTGAGGGCTTTCTGATATTTGCAATGGCCAGAATTATATCTGGAAGGAATGAAAGAACAATAACAAATTTATTTTCCAGTCCGTATATTATGAATTTCAATGTTTTCCTGTTTCTTCACACGAAGTTTCCTTTTGGATGGTTATAAAATCCTGTCTCGTTTATGTTGGAGACAGAACAGGCTGAGAGCATGCAGTGGACTTCAAGAGCTGGTGGAAAGGGCGTGCTAACCCTGGCGCTGCCCCTACTCCTTCTCCTTCTCTCCCGTTCGCTTTGGCCACAGACAGCCCCAAGCCCAGCCTCCTGGAAGCAACGCAGCTAGGTCCTGGGGTCCAAATAAGCTCCAGGCTACCGGGGAAGGTTTCCAGAATGAAATAATACTCCGGCACTGCGGTCCCACAGCATCACGAATAGCTGCACCTTGTCAGGAAAACCCTAGAAAACGTCAAAAGTGCTATAAACTATAGTTAGTACTGGGGAAGGAGGAGCGTCCATGCTCCAAACTGGCCCCTGGAACTTTCTGCATTAGGTGGGTTCACCCACCTTTGTGCACCCCTAAAATATGAAGAAAGCTGGGGGATCAAGCAAATATCTGGACTGTCACTGATGCATGGGTTCCCGACTTAGGAAAACATTATTACAGCTTAGTCTTCAGCACACACACACACACACACACACACACACACACCTACGCACCGTTAATTTGTGTAAAGCAGCTGTGCGTTTAAACTTTTGCAAGATGAAGGCTTCGCAGATGTCATGTAGATAAAGCTCTGCAAGGCTTAAGGATTACTAGAGTAGCATTGCAATTTCCGCAAAGAAGAGCAAAACATTTGCTTACATGTATCTCTGTCTGAGGTCCCCGCTTTTCATTGGCTCGAAACTTCTGGGTCCCATGCCCTCTGTGAATCCCACACAGACATAGAGCAAATCCAGCCCACGAGCTCAGTTAGTCTGTTTGCTTGTCCAGCAGCCTTGCAGCAAAGCAATCGCTAATAATCCGTCTCCCAAATTTAAAAAAATGTATTTAAAAAAGCTTTGTCCAAAGTTGATGTCCTTCCCAAAAAGAGGAATAAAGCACTGGATTCTTTTCAGATCTCTCTCTCTCCCTCCCTCTCTCTCTCTCTCTCTCCCTCTGATGCTGACTTCTGAAACTGTTAGAAAATCCCCACTCTGAAAAGAAACTTCAAGATGGAAATTACAAAGGCGCAGCTTTTTATAATTAACGCTGTCATTGCATCACTAGCGATGCCTTTTCCAATACCCTGACATTGCCTGAATCGCAGCCATAGACATTTTCCACCCACCAGGGTTTTGGTAAGATTTCCAGACCCTGCCGAGAAGAACCCACCTTCTTAATCCTGGCATGTCCAAGATGCGCGGGGAGAAGAGGCAGCGGCAAGAAGGAGCAGGCGGCGGGACCTCAGAGGAGCTCCGCTGGCCGGCGGGGCTCCCAGAGACCCTGTTCCAGGCGGCGAGCAGAGGAGAGGGCTGGGGAGAGCCGGGTGCTTCGGGCCGCTGCGCAGCCTCGCGGAAGCACCTGGTTTCGCTTAGCCCTCTTCAGTAATTCAGCATTAAACCAATTGGAGGAGGAATGTTAAAAATGAACACTTCATTTTCTAAGTATGTTAAACAATGCAAATGGGGCCTCAGTCTGGACACAGCTGGTTCAGATTACAGCGCTCACCAACTGGCTAGACTCCTCACAACAATCTTGGGGCGTCTGCCAGGGCCAAGTGCTCTGCGCTGGGAGGGGAGCCCGGTTCTGACGCCCTCTGCAGCGAGCACGCTGGCTGCAGGCGCTGAGCAGGCAAGTGCGGGGTGGGCAGGGTGGAGGGGCGAGGACCCCGATCCGCACCCCGGGAGGGGGAAGGGGCGGGTGGGGCCGCGCACTCTGTGCTTGGCCCTGGGCGCTGGGAGAAGCAGTCCCCACTGGGACTAGAGTGACTTGAACTCGTGACAGGTACAGTTGTCAGGGTAGAAAAGTAGAACCGACTGGGAAGCCAGAATCCACTGAGACAGACTTGGGGGCAAGTGATAGGGGACTTCCGGTCAACAAGAGGCAGGGATGGGGCAGAAGAGGAGAGGAGGATGCAATCTCCCTGATACTAAGTTAAGACTTCCGATCTGAAGGAGGCCGGTCCCCTCATTCTCCCTGGCATGTCTCGCTTTAATTAAAAGTGTCCCTTGGCTTGAAAGTGATTTTGACAAGGAGAAAACTGATTTGAAATGATAAATGGACAAAGTGGAATAATGAAGGGTAACACACAAGCCTTGGGCTAAGTCCTTTATACCGACTATATTGGTGGCTCCAAACGTTTCTTTTCCCGTGTTAAGTATTGGGACCCTTCCTCAAATGAAATCATACTAAAGAGCATAGTCTATAAAAGACATAAGTGGATTGGCTACATCCAAGCCCTCCTTTCTTCCTGCACCTTCCTCTGGATTCCTCAAAGTCCCCAGGTACAGCTCAAGAAAACACGCAGAGGACTGCTCTCCCCTCCCAGTCTCCCTGCAGTAGGAATTACCTCTATGGCATTAGAGGGGAGTGTGAGAGAGGATGGGTAACTCCTCCCTGACCCACACAGCTGTTCACTGATTCCACTGAACCTCCTGGTCTACATACTGGACACAGCCTTGTCAAAGGACCTTTCTTTTTCTTTGGAGATAAGTGTACAGAATCCTACTCTACAAATACATTAGGCTGAACAAGAGCAAAATGTCGATGGTTGCTGAGTATTTGTTATGTTATTCTATTTATTTTGTGTTTGAATTTTCTATAATAAAACAAAATTTAAAATACATTTTATTTATAAGGTCATTCACTCTGCCCATTGCTTGTAGTAGCAAAAGATTGCAAACTTATTACAGTAAGGCACTGTAGAGTTAAATTCCAAAATGGACAATAGAGTACAACCATTTTCTAAAAAGGCAGACAAAGAAGGCACACACTGGTTGACTCTTTACATAGAACTTGAAGTCAGGTAGTCACTGGAAGGAGGCACACAGGGCCTTCTAGATACCAGTGACATCTTACTTGTTAATCTGGGTGTTGCTTACAGGTCACGTGTAAATCTGGGATTCCTGAAGTCTCACTGTGTGACCGTGGAGAAAAGACTGAGGGAGTTTCTTATGCAAATATGGATTTCCCATATATTTTGTATGTCAGAACTGGTATACTGGTTATTTCACATTGATCAATCTAATATAATAGTGTGCATAAGTTAAAGCTTAAAAAGTAAGATGAGGAACTATGTATAAAGCATACTGCCACTTGCAGGAAAACATAGATAAGCAAGTTGTTGTTTGTGCACAGGAAAGATATCTACTAAAAGATTCTTGAGAAATCATTGCATTGTTCATCTTAGTTCAGATGACTATAATTAATTTTCATAGGTTGGGTGGCTAAAGGAACAAACATTTATTTCTCACAGTTCTGGAGCCTGCAAGTCCAAGGTCAGGCTACCAGCACGGGCAGGGTGTGCCTCCAGGTTGCAGGTGGACTTTTTCTCATTGTGTCCTCATGTGGTAGAAAGAAGGAAACTGGGGTCTCTTATATGAAAATCCTAATCCCATTTGTAAGGGTTCCACCCTCGTGGTTTAATCACCATCCAAAGGCCCTACCTCCTAATATCACACTAATGGAGATTAGGATTACAACATACATATTTTAGGGGAACAAAATGTTCAGTCCATAACAGTCTCCTAGAAAGGGTAGTGAGTTGGGGAGCATATATGAGAGAGAAAATTTCTTTTTGCTGCTCATCTTTTGGTGTAATTTCAATTTTGTACCATGTATATGTATTAGCTTTTCAAAATATGAGATTAAGTTAATTTACAAATATATTATGCTGGGGCAGGGAGACTTTTAAATTACTTTGTCCAGTTGCTTCATGGATACTATCAACCTTGCTATAGGATAGGAAGGGAGAGGAAATCAACATGCCTGTTGTCTTCATGAGCAAATTGAAGACTATGAGATAAAAATTGTCCAGGGACCCATCTTGGACTAGAGATTATTTCCACCTTAAAATTGTAGGGTTAGGTGGTGGGAGGAAATGAGGGTTGCCATAAGATGGGGGCCTGAGTCCTGCTTTTGCTACTTACCATTTGGGTAACTGAGCAAGTAACTTAATCTCCTAACATTGTGGTTTTCTCATCTGCAAGATGGAAAAAATATCTGTCTCTCAGGGTGGTTGTGGGAATGAAATAAAAGTTGGTTATTCTCATAATTGTTAAAATTCCATTTCCTACATGAAATATCTTTACTCAGTAGTAAATTATCTGCTTCCACCGACAGCAATCACAACCTCACAAAGTGGCTCAAACTGTTAGAAAGTCCTGTCATGAGCTGAAGGCCAAGTCTGCTCTCCCATGTGTACATTCCCACGGGCCCTAATTCTCCCCTCTGCGGTCACAGGCTACTCCTTTCACTACAGGCCTCCTGCTCCTGAAAAGCTCCGCTGGTCCACCAAGACTTTGGCAACTTTGCCATTTGACTTTGGCAAATGTCCTGCTAATGTCAAATTACATGTTATCTGCAGAATTCCCTGATCAAGAAAGTCTAATTTTAGAAAGAAAAGGATGGTCCTTTGGCATGAACTCCTGAATGACCCTTACCGGGTTCTAGAGACCATAACTTCCTTCTGTGTGTGTGTGTGTGTGTGTGTGTGTGTGTGTGTGTGTGTGTGTGTTTCGGTTGCAAAATAGAGACCTCAACATTCATCCCACTTTTCTGGCATCAGAATCAAATACAATGACAGCTCCTCAAATATAAATTATAGTGTAAGTATAAGAGGACATCACTTGCTGAAGGGGCCCTTCCTGGTTTCAGTGAAGCTCGATTTTTTAACTATATCATGGACTTCAAAGACAAATGGACAGTTTTTCCAAGGGACATGGTGGTGGTGGGGTATCACAAAAGTATGTATTTATTGATATACTAGACTTTTAATATTAAATCATTGTTTTTTTCACTGTCCAAAAAAGAATTACATCACTGTGCTTTTCTAGCAGCAAATGCAAAGCAGGGACAGTGGTGTTACTGGATGTCTGTCGTGGTGTTACAATCTACACACCCATTTTCCGATCCCCACAATAACCCCGAGGAATAGGAAATACTCTGTTTTGCAGATGGAAAACATGACCTGAGAGATAAGATAATAAATAATCCCAACTCCAGCCGCATCTCGGCCCATCTGATTGTGAAGTGCTCATTCCTCCCAGTTTACCAAGCTTTGCTTTCTCTGCTTCATGTTTTATGTGCCTGGTTTCCTCCCACAGTTTTAGTTCCCCCGGAACACTGCAGAACTCCATTGGCTCTTCCATTAGTGCTGTCCCTCTTTTCCTTAAACACTTCCAATTCTTTGTATTAATCAAACTTGGCCCAAAAAACCAAAAACCAAAAGTAACAGCTACCATCCGAGTTCGGTGGTGGGCAGGCTCCACTTCACCCAGCTTTCCCTGGCAGAATGCTGGAACTTCTGCTGTTCCTGATACCCTAAAGACTTCCTCTCTCCTCCCTTCATTGGACTTCGTGTCTCAGCCACCTCCTTGCCTCGTCACAACCCTGCAATCTAGCAATCTAGCTAAGACCTTATCATGAGGCAAGATAGAAAAATAAAGGAAGGTAAAGAGGAGTCAAGGAAAATTGAAACTTTAAACCTGTACTTTGAAGAAAAACTGCAGCTTCAGGACAATGCCTGTTTAAGTTTATCTTTCTTTCTCTTTTCCCAAGCACTGGCAATTCCTTCAGGCCTTCAAATTGGCCTTTTTCACCTATGACTAGACCACTGTTTTTACTTGTAAATTAATCTTTTTCCCACAGACCTCTATCTTCAAGGAAGTAGCAATATTAGTGGGAAAGAGACCTCAAACACATGTGAATTGTTTGCATTCTAATATAGCATTCCATGGGTAACCTGGGGGATGGTAGTGAGGCAGGAGATTAGGGTGTGAAAACTGGCTGGGCAAGTGGACATGACCCAATAATCATGGAGATCCAGGACACATGCACCCAAACCCTGAACATGGGGCCAATCATAGAATGTTACCTTCCATTCTTCTGGCACAAGGTCAAAACATTTTTGATAGGATGGCTTAAATCTGATATCAGAATGGGGGGATATAAAAGATGGCCAGTAACTTTGCTGCCACTGTAAATCCTTTCAGTGGCTCACCCTGCACTCTGTAGTGTATACTTTTTGACTTTTTAAAATTGACCCACATTCATTCTGTAGAATATATTTCTTTTCCTACTATAATATAGTAGGAAAAGTAGTAGTTTGATAAATAGTAGTTTGATAAATGTAAAGCTTCACTACCTTTTGCACTTGTTTTAAACAATTCTTTGTTCAGGACAGCAAAAGCCTCCAAATAATCTCTAGTAGGAGCTCACAGACTCCCAGAAACCTAGTAACAGAAGAAATGGACTACATCTGAAGAAACCCTCAACACCTCTTAAATTTACCCAGCTATAGATCATAATGTATCTCTCCATTTCTTGAAGGTCTACATTCTACTTGAGTATGTACTTTTAAATTTTTTGCCTAATAATCCTTTTATGCTTCTTACATACTTGCCCTGAAAATTCTTTTTTTGCAGTGAAAGTCAGCCAGCCTGCAACTTAATTCTAGCCCCACTTTGGGAACCTCTTTGGAAACTGTGTAATGATGCTCATTTACCCAAAATGGTGACTTCTGGGATTTCTAGTGATCTTCACATGAGAAATATTGTGCCCTGTTCTCTAATCCTACTTGTTCCAGAGTCTTTGAAGCTTTTCCTATCGTCTCTCTGTCTTTTGAGACTGTTATCCCAATTTCTTCTCCATTTCTTTGACTGCATTTTCTCCAGACTTCTCTCCTTTTTTCTAAACAGAGTGTTCCAAAGTTTGATTCAGCCTCTGCTCTCTTTTACTATTTTCCAGTCTTGAGATTAGTCATTGGTACCATCAATTCAACTGTCACCGTTATGCAGAAGACTTTTAACTAAGTCCCTGCTATGGTTTGTATTTGGATGTCTCCCCAAAGCCTCATACAGTCATAGGACCATGCTTCTAGTATTTGTGATTATTCATGGTCCAATGCTGGGATTATGGGTGTGAGTGCTACACCCACCCTAGGGTGAGTGGCATATATACAATATAAGGGACAGAAAGAGTCATTTCTCCATGCTCCTCCCTTTTTGCCCCTCCCTTGTTGCTTTTGCTGCTTTCTGGCAGCTGTGAACTGTTGTCCTCTGCCTTGTATCACCCTTCCTTGGAGCCAGTCAAGTATGGACTAAAACCTCCACAAACTGTGAGCTAAATAAATCTTTTCTTCTTTCATTTTGGGTGTCAGGTATTTTGTCTCAGCAAAGAGAGAAAAGTAGCCAAGATAGTACCTTTCACCATCACTTCCCTTTTGCTTTGTAGACCCAAATATTTGACATTTTGTAGAGAATGTCCTCAAATCCATTTCCTCTCCAAATGTGGGGACCAAGTCAAAGTGACTATTTTATTTCCTGTAAATGAATTAAAAAAATAAAATGATCCCATCTCAATGGTAGTTTTTGTTTGAAGTTTATACTTGTGATGGTTTGAGTGATTTTTTCAAAATGGAAATATCTCAGTGGTTATGCTTGATGATAAAATGATACATGGTCTCCCAGTGCAGTTTTTATTCTAGGCAGTTTAGGGATAGTTGTGGCAGCTCTGTTCTTGCATGTTGCCCATAGTATCAACATCTCCCACCTGGACAGAAATGATTCCACAGTGCCGCACCACATTTGGGAAGTAGGGTAGAAGAGGTGGAAACCAAACCCAGCTGCAAGTGAGTCTGGGAGATGTAGTTTTTGCCTGCTCAGCTCAAAGTATGGTATTCTCTTATCACAAAAACAGAGAATAGATATCAGAGGACACAGAGCAATCTCTGCCAGGAACTTCTTGAGTGCCAAGTGGCCTCTCTCCTTTCTTTATCCATCTTTATTTTTGTAGCAAACATATTGTAAGAGGCAGTTTAGCTATTTATCTTATGAGTAGGCAGCCAGCAAGAGACAGTCCAAGGTGGAGTCAGAGTATTCAACTTTACTGATAGGAATAAAAAGAATAGGCAATTGAACTGGGACTTTGTTGCCTGAAACTGCTTTTGCTATTTGGTGTCTTTTCTGGCTCTGTATGAATTCTAAGATTATTTTCTCTAGATCTGTAAAGTATGCTGTTGGTAAGTTGATTGGGACTGCATTAAATCTGTATAACAGTTTTAGAAATACAGCAATCTTATTCGTTCTGCCTATGCAGGAGCAGGGGACATCTTTCCATTTTCTGATGTCCTCTTCAATCTTTCTCTTCAGAGTACTATAGTTTTCTTTGTAGAGGTCTTTCACTTCTTTGCTTTGATTAGTTTAATTCCTAGGCAATTTATTTTTCTTGAAGCTACTGTGAGTGGTATTGTTTTCATAAATTCCTTTGCATCCTGTTCATTGTTGGTGCGCACAAATGCTAAGGATTTTGTATCTTGCTACATTGCTGAAGTCGATTATTAGTGATAAGAATTTCTTTAGGTAGGTGGAGTTCTTTAGGTATTCTATGTAGCATATCATGTCATCTGCAAGTAATGATAATTTGAGTTTCTCTTTCCCTACATGTATCCCTTTTATTTCTTTTTCTTGCTTAATTGCTCCAGCTAATTTTTCAAGTATTATGTTGACTAAAAGAGGTGACAGTGGACATCCTTGTCTTGTTCCTGGTTTTAGAGGGAACACTTTTAGTTTTTGCCCACTTAGTATGATGTTGGCTATTGGTTTGTCATTAATAGCCTTTATTATAGTCAGGTATGACACTCCTCTGCCTGTTTTCTTCAGGGTTTTTTTTTTTTATCACAAAAGGGCTTGAATTTTGTCAAAAGGCTGTTCTGTTGCTCCTATTTATGTGAAATATTACTTTCATTAACTTACATATGTTGAACCATTTTTGCTTCTCTGAGATGAAACTACTTGATCAGGATGTATCATTTTATGATAATGTGCTACATTCTACTTGCTAATATATTGTCGATTATCTGTTCATTAAGGACATTGGCCTATAGTTTTCTTTTTTAGTTGGGTCTTTGTCTGGTTTGGGGACCAGTATGACACTGGTTTCCATAAATGGAGAAACTCCACCCTTTCTTTTTCTTCAAAGAGTTTGAGTATTGGTGATAAAACATCCGTAGAGCTTTTGTAGAATTTGGAAGTGAATCCATCAGGTCTTAGTCAATTTTTCAGTTGGTAGATTCTTTATTATAGGTTAATTTCATTGCTTTATATTGGGTTGTTAAGCATACTTATGTTCTCCAGGATTAGTTTTGGTAGTTTGTATGTATCTCAGAATCTGTTTCTTTAAAATTTGCTAATTAGTGGGAACATAATTTTTCAAAGTAGTTACTATCTTTTGAGTCCAGTGAATTTTAGATGGCTAAATCAGTAGCAAAATATATTTTTTCTTCCAGAGAGGCAGGAGAGCTTCTGAATGTGCTCTATAAACCTTTATTTATTTATTTTTTGCATAGTCATTCATCCACTCATTCATGAGTTCAAGTGTCCTGCATGCTAGGTGCAACTACCTGTCAATTATGGGTTTTTGGAGCAAAGCCGGTGCATGTTTGAGTTAGTTTTTGTTCCTTACTATCTTAGAGACCCTAAGAAAGTTAATAACCTCATTGAAGTTCAGTTTTCAGCTTTAAAATGGAGCGAAGATACATGACAGCATTCAAAAGGAGGTAGTGACCACATAGCTCCTAGCAGGTGCCCATGGGCAGTCAGCCCTCAAAAGAGTGAGGTCCTTTTCTCTGTCTCTGTCTTTTTGTACCACAAAGCACTAACTGACTGAGGTTGCAGATAGTCATCCATAGGCCACGTCAGTACCAATCTAGGAAACATAAAAAGGGTTCCCACTCAGAGAAGGAACAAGTCCTAAAATAGATATACAAATTAAGGTCCAGAAAGACTAAATTACCCAAGATCATACAATACAAGGCAGAATTGGGAGTAGAATTCAGGTTTCTTAACTTTTGTTCTAGGATTTCTTCACCCCTCACTACTTGTAGTCCTTACCTGTATTTTTTATTTTTTATTTTTTTATTGATGCTGGAGTTGAACCCAGAGACCCATGCATGCCAAGTGGTTCTGCCACTGACCTATTACACCCCAGCCCTTTATCCTTTAATGTTACTAACTTCCTTGAGGAAGTCAGGATTTTTCTGCACATGCCTGGAATTTCCAGGGAATTCAGCAAGTCATGAAAACTCCTGGGCTTGTCTTGTGGCTTATTTTACTAATTGTGATTTTAACATATATCCACATGCGGTTAGAACAAGTGTGACAGAGCTGACTGTGGTTTGAAGTGTCAGTGTGCAACAGAACCAGCTAAGATGCTTGCCAGAGACCTGGTCCTGCAGGTCCCATCTCCAGATAACTGAGCCAGTGGCTGCAGGGTGTAACCAAAGAATCTGCATTTTAAGAAGCCCCTAGGTGATTTGGATGAGTCATTATTACTTTCTTTGCAATTTAGAGTGATTTTTAAATCAGTTATTTAGTTATTTTAATATAAACCTCTTCTCCTAACTCTTCTTGCCTAAAAATACTACAATTGAATTGAATCAAGGCTGAAGGCCAGCGATGTCCAGCAGAACTTTCTGCCTTTATGAAATGTTCTGTGTATCTGTACCATTCCATATGGCAACACCCACCTAGCTGTGTGTGTATATTATTTGAAATATGGCGAATGGTGATAAACTAAATTTTGAATTTTGTTTAAATTTAACTTATCTAGATACACATTTGAATAGTCACATGTGGCTGGTAGCTTTCATACTGCCCAATATACCTCTGTCTCTGCTCTGACTTGACTGCCACCTGCAAGAAATAGAATAGGGGAAAAATTAAAATACCCACAGGGAAGACTCAATAGCATAACATTAAAAGGGGAAATTATAAAGAAATAGAGGGTGGGAATCTTGTATCACTAGAGGTGGGAAAAAGAGAAGTTAGGTAACTTTCCCAGGCTCACACAGCAATTCACTGAAATAACAGCCTCCAAGCCTACATATTTCATAGAACCTTCTTAAAGGACATTTTCAGGAGTAAGTAACTAGAATCCTACTTTAAAAACACATAAAGATCAGATAGCTAAACATACACGGAGCTGTTTCTGCATCTTCTATTTTACTGGTATTTCATTTGTCTACATAGCTATTTGTGGCTGTACTGTTGTCAGGATTCTGGAGTTCTGTGGATTCGTGGATTCTTTCTAGAGAAATTTTCAGGCTCTTATCCTGAATAAACAATTGGACAAGAAATATGCAAAAATTAATGATAATTTACATTGGTTCAAGGTAGGAGAAGAAGCATTCTCCACATAGTAAAAGTGGGCCACTGACAAAGAGAGAGAGAGAGAGAGAGAGCAAGAAAGAGAGAAACAATGGCCTGAGGTTAATGGCTGCCGTCTTTTGTATCACTTCCCAGGTTGTCAGGTCTAGGCTGTCCCTATCAAAAACTTGCTTGATTTCACAACAGAAGAATTGAAGGTAGCATTTGCTGATTGGCTTCAGGGTCAGGGCTTGGAACTTTTTTCTGTGCTTGCATCCTGGATTTCTGTGATTGACAGGTTATGCCTACTTGCCCAGCTGCCACACTGCTATGCTGGTTTTTTTTTTTTTTTTTTTTTTTTTTTTGGTCTTTTTGAGACAGGGTCTCACTATGCAGTTCAGAAGCTCACTTTGTAGCCCAGACTGGTCTTAACTCACAACAATCCTCCTGCCTCGGCCTCCCGAGTGCTGAGATTACAGGTGTGAGCCACCATGCCTAGTTTATGCTGTTCTTATTACCACAGTTTTGTAGTATAATTTGAAAACTGGTATTGTGATGCCCCTTGCCTTGCTCTTTTTCTTCAGATCATTGTAGCCCTTCTAGTTACTTCTGGCTGCATATAAATTTTAGGATTGCTTTTGCTAGATCTGTGAAGAATGTTGTTGGCATTTTGATAGGAATTGCATTAAATCTATGTCATTTTTGGTAATGTGGCCATTTTGATGATATTGATTGTACCCATGCCAAAAGAGGAACTTGCTTTCTTTCTTTTTTTCTTTCCTTCTCTTTTTCTTTCTTTCTTTCTTTCTTTCTTTCTTTCTTTCTTTTTCAGAAAAGATCTCGCTATGTAGTTTGGGCTGACCTTGAACTCACTATGGAGCCCAGACTGGGCTTGAACTTATGCTGATTCCCCTTCCTCAACCTCCCTGGTTCTGGAATTACAGATATACACCACCATGCCCAGCCTCTATTTTCTAATGTCTTTTTCAATATCTTTCTTCACACTACTACAGTTTGTGTTATAGAGGCCTTTTATGTTGGTTAGGTTGACTGCTATGTATTTAATTTTTTGTGAAACTATCACCAAATGAGATTGTTCTCTTATTTTTTTTTTTCATTATTGGTGTACAGGGTGGAAAGGGTATAGAAAATGATCACGATACCAATTTTCCAAAATAAGTGTAATTGTTATCTATCACAGACATACACAAATTTTTAAAAATTGAAATTCTGGTGAGGCCTATAAGTAGAAAATTGGCACCACTATCCTGATACTGCCAGAGGTAGAACTTTGCTTCCTTCTCTCACCCCTGAAGTGTCCCATGGGTCACTGTGTGGGAGGCATGGCTCCCTTCAAGGCCAACTTTGCTGGGTCTAGGCTCCCCCTTCCCCGCAGCTCTTACTCCTGCACAAGGAAGTTTTCCTGTCAGCGAGGGCCCTTCTATGACTCTCCATTCTGAGGTCTCCACAATCCATCCTGCTGGAACAGCACTGTTCTCTCCATTCGTTGCCATTTGTTGGACACTTCAGTTGGCAAAGTTTACATAGCCCTCACCACTGAGTCCACCCATTGGAGCAAAAAAGCTGCTGGTCTTTGTGAACTGCTCAGTGCTGGGAAAACCCCTAGGCTTCTAACAGTTGTTACGTGAAGCTCTAAGAGCTTTTCAAAAATGTTCAATTTTTAATTTCTCTTCTGTCTTTGCTCAACTGCCAGAGTTTCAAATGGTTGTTCCTGACAGTTAGTTTCGTACTTGCGTTTTGCAGGAAGGGTTGGTTGACAGCTTCATACCCCATGGCCACACTCTGTCCTAACACTTGAATGTGTACTCCTGTTTCCAATATTTGATGCATACACACACACACACACACACACAAACACACACTCACACACACACACTCACACACATCAACAGACGTCAGTAGGGATAAAATTCTTTTTCAGAAAGTAAAACTAATCTTCAAAGACAAAAAAGTGAGTTAGACTTCAGAATAAAAAATATTAATTTCTCAAGTAATTGAGGAATTGATTTCCACCATGATAGATATTTTTCAACACAAGAGCTACCAATTTGCCAATGCCATTCCAAAAAGAACACTACACTTTGAGTGCATGGATCAAAGACTACTGAGTAACTTTGCATGTAGTGTGGAAATGCTTTAAAATCACAACTGTTTCAAAGTCTGAACATTCCACTTAAGTTTTCCAAAATGACCTCTTTAATCTAGGATGTGGCTTCATCACCACTGCTCCTTTACGTAGGGAGCGAACCTGAGAATTCCTCAGGTAAAGGTGTTGATTCACAGAATACACCATAGTTCTCTGTACCTAAATAGAAGACACTGCAGGGAACTGGAAGCAAATTTATATAGCTTTTTTTTTAATTCTCTAAAAGAAAATATGTGTCCCTTCACTGTAGAGATAGTGGTTATCACCCTTTGGAAAACGTTACACACCCAGATACATGTGGGGAAAGAAGACCCTGAGATTCCCCATTGCTGTGAGAAGAAAACTTACAAGTCGAATATCCCCAAACTTCTATATATGTCTCATTTTTAATAAAAAAGAATACTGGCCTATGACACTTAGGAAACTTTAATAAACAATATTAAGCTCATAATCAAATATTTTCAACTCACTGAGACTTAATTTTTGAGGGCCAAAAATAGTCGACTGTTGTCAAAGAATGCTGGAGCTGGAAAGATTACTTGTGTAAAGAAGTCACAGCTGAAAATTATCACATTAAAATATCATTACAATGCAAATTACTAGTATTTTAACCCCCAAAAGGTTAAAGAAGTTAGAGATAGGAAGATTCCATTTGGAGAGCCAGGAAACAAAATCAACTAAATATTCAAATAATTGCCTGAAGTGATCCAACATATCAACATTTTTTATTCTTTCTTTATCTCCAAGACAAATATTTTTGCAATTATAATGGATTTTTAATTTACGGGATGTACTAAATTTTGACAATAATGTGCCAAAAATCTCTCAACTATATCATTATTGTGTGACCTAAGTCTGAAACATAAGCCAAAGTTCAGGTTAATAATATTATATTCCTCCAGAATTGACTGGGGCAAGAACCATTGGACTTTTATCTACCATTTAACTTACTAGCGTGTTTCTTTCAAGATGTCCTTAATCACAGCTCACGTTCCTCCTATCTGTCTGCTAGGCCCAGGCAGGGACCCTTCCACTTGGTATATGTACCACTCAAGGGCATTTTTTATACCCTTCTATAATCTGGGCGTGTGTCTGTCTCTTTCAATTGACTATAAATCTCTCAAGTCTCAGACCCTGCTCCCTTCTTTCTAACAGAGAAAACCTCTCCTGCCTCAGAGGAAGATTTCCACACTTCCCTCCACCCCAATCCACCTGCCGTTATCTCTTCCCTCTCCTCTACAGCTCCTGTTCCAATGAAAAGGAGCCCTTGCCATCTAAAGCCTGTCCCTCATCTGGAACGCTGACCGTGTCTTCCCAGTCTCAGGACATCTCTGCCCACTCTCTTCAGGGTGACCTTCTAAGCTATGTACCTCCCATAAGCACTTACTCAGGCTCCCATCTCTCAGCTTCAAACACTTCCCCTTTGCTGGCCTCGCAGTAGAGCTGCCTATAAAAACACTCATTCATGGCCCACTCATGTGGTTTTTGCTCCCATCACTCTACCCACATTGTTCTAGTCAAAGCCAACAAGCACTTTCTGGTCCCCAGACCTGAGGGTCTTCCTAAAACCTATCATTCTGGCCATCTCAATATCAAGCACTTTATTACTTTGATTTATCCTTATTGTTTGGAAAAGGTCCTGAACCTTAGTCACCTCCCTACTTCTAATGCTCTTAACCACTCTTAGTACTAACCACAAGCTTTATCACCTGTATAGGACAATAGGCTTTAGAAAGTGTTCCCACAAGTAGTACATTCATTTATTTAAGATGCACTAGGAATGAACGTGTTATCTGATCTTATAACCCCATGAGGCTTAGTAGGTGGGTGTTACCTCATTTAGGAGAGGAGACAAAGGAGGCCCATCATCAAAGTTTTGTTAATGACCACAAAGAGTCAAAGTCGTGACTACGGTCCAGCTGTCAACTTAATGTTCCCCGTTTTTTCCTAATACTCCCGTCCTATGAAGAGTTAAAAGTATTCAAATTCTTCATCTAAGAAAAAAATGAAGATACAATGGAGAAGTCTTTCTTGGAGAAAGACTAAGGGGACCGTGGTGTATAATACCTCCGAATGGAAAAAAAAAAAAAAGAACTGAGAAAACCTCAAGATCTTCTCTTCATATGTAATCTTGAGAATCTTAAGCTGTTACACTTAAAATATTCAAGGCTCACACAGAATCCTAACAGCAGACATCCGATAAATGCTTGAGCATATGAGCTTCAGTAGTTCATCAACTGCTGCTATAAACAACATATGTAAGTCATTTCTTCCCTTCTAAAGAAAAAGTCAACAGCTGTTTGCTAAACAGTTTAAAAAATTATTGTGGAATAAGACATTGCCAATTTGCATATATCATTTTTATTTGGAATAGTTCATTTATTTATTTTGCCTTGCAGTACTCCTGAGAAATTTTAAAAATGTGCTGACTTTTGCTCCATAAAACACAATCTAATCTTAAGGTTGGACTAAGGATATTTCATATAAATTGTCAAAAAGACAATTTATCAATTTTAAATAGCAAATCATTAATAAGTTAGAAAGGAAAGCCAGGCAAACAGTTAAATGTCAGAATATTTAAATAATCACTTTTCCGTTATTTATTTATAAAATAAATATCATCTGCCTTATTTGATATTTAAAAAATTAAAAAATACTTTTTGTTGATGGAAGACATGTTAGATATTTTGATACATGACAAACTTAAAATCAAATTCAAATGGTTTGAAGTTTGATGCATAACACTTTGTAACTAGTTCTCCTCATTTGTATCCCTGGAAACGTAACTTGTTTCCTCCTTCCCCAATTATTGACTCCATGAGTATTTTGAAGTCTTCTTGGACCTTGTAAAAGGTTAAAAAATAACTGAGGGCTTTACTTGGAGGGCATGAATATTTAATGTTTTAACTGACTCGTTGCAAGAAAGTCTTTCCTTCATTTTCCAATGGTTTTATTAGTTCATTTTCCAATGGTTTATTAGTTATTAGTTCCCCTTCCCCATGTTTAACCAAACAAGAACACTGGGAACCAAAACTTTAAAAACCAAATGAAAGATGGATGTGGTAGCAGACACCTGTAATCTCAGCACCCTGGGAGTCTGAGGCAGGAGGATCACAAGTTTGCAATCGTCCTGGCAACTTAGTAAGATCCTCCCTCATAATAAAAGCAAGAGGGTACATGAAAGGAAATTCCACTAAAATTCGGTGACTGCTAAATTTTCTACTACAGTATGTTCATTAACTATAGTTGAAAAAACAGCAGTGATGCAAACAACTATGGCAGCTAAGGCAAAATTCAACCACAAATTCTATGAAGTTTAGAGAGAGAAAAAAAATCAGCAAAATTATTGTAGTTAAAATACTGCCAGAAGCATTCTATTAACAATGTCCTTTTGGTAGCACTGGGATTATATGCTGCATCACTGTCTGGCTACTAGGAAAATTCCTTGAACAGATGGCTCATCTCTGACACAACCATGTTTCAGAAATGTCAGCGAGTTCTGTCTGGTTTACATCAACACACATACTGTGCATACCGATCAGCTATAGTTTCAGGGATACAACAAAAACATCAGGTATCATAGCTTCAGACACGGACAGCAACTTAAATCCCAGGCATGTAATATGCTCTGTGATGTTGGTATGTACAATTCAGCCACAGCAGCTGTCAAACTTAGGTTAAACTACAAGGGTAGGGAAGATGGGTGTTTTTGGTTAGGTTCAAAATGTCATAAAAGACATTTCAAGTATGTTGACATACTACATAAGTATCCACAATAATCTCCTTTTCAAAATAAGACCATTTCTGTATGCTCCATTTCTTCAAAATGAAGGAGCATGTATCACATATTTAGCTTAGAAACATGATTTCAGTCGCTCCACATGGACTGAAACTGCTATAGCAAGCAGCAGATGATCTAGGAGAGTCAGCAAAAGTGTCTGTTTAAGGTATGAATTTTAACACACTTTCAATTTACAGTGGGTTTACAGGAGATGTGCGCTGAGGAGCGTCTGTCAGGTACAGAGAAATAATAATGGGCAGATGGACAGGAGGCAGTTTCACGTTTCTAACATGAACTTCCATGACAGCTTCCTTTCAAATGTACTGCAGAAAGGCCAAATAAACGAGTCAGTTAAGGAGAAAGGTGACATTGTGAGGCCACACTATCTCAGTTACTTCATTTTTCAAGGGGGTTCATAATTTAGGATTCCACTTACAAGGCATTTTGGAAATAAGTGAATTACAGAGAGAGGGACACAGTGGCCTTCAGGGATTAAGCTGGGAGGCAGGAGGGGTGAGGATCATTGGAAAAGGGCAGCACATGGTGCCCCTGTGATGACAGTGCTGCATCTTGATTGTGGCAGTGGTCACGTGAGTGTGCACAGGTGACAAAAATGCAGAGAACCAAATACACATTCTGTCTCGGGGCCCTGTGACTTCCCAGGAAAACCTGTTCTCCGCTGTTGACCCAGAGGTCTCTGAGGTCCGTTCATATTTGTTTTGGATCAATTTTCTACACTACTCAGAGAAACCACTTCTAGCTATTATTCTTTTTTAAATCTTTTGAGCATCTTTAAAAGGTCAATCATATCTGTAGTTTAAATGAGCTCAAAAGTCAGAGAAGGAAATAAAAACTTTATAAATATACAATATATTCTTTGAGTCTCAAATCAGACAAAGAAAATGGCATATTATATAGCAAACACTTTTCTGGCACTTGTTGCTTGTGCCATTTAAATAAATTAAATGTGGGAAAATAATTACAAACAAATGTATGACTTCTTCAAGTAGTTCACTTTGTGATAAATTGTTCACTCGTAGGGTTGATGATTTCTTTAAAGTGTTTGACATCTCTGGCTTGGAAATCACGGACTGCTTTAAAGGTTCTTTTACTATGAGTTTGAACTTCTTTGCTGTTGTCAGGAGACACTGGTGAAGCTGTAAATGTGGGCAGACCATCCTGAGTCCAGGTGGGTTAGTAAGAGACACCAATGGGGGAGCCAAGTATGAGTGGATTTGCATCTCTTCTACCTGCCTTGGATTCTGCTATATGTAATGAAAAAATATGGATTCTTTAGTCTCAGTCCTACACAAAAAGTCGAATTGAAATAATAAATAAAATTGAATAATAAAAAGGTTCTTAGCCTATTCACCAATTGATTAACATAGATACACACATGAGAAATCACTGTATCACTACTATCAGGTTTAAAATTCCAGCTTGCTGGTAACAACACTGGTATCAGGGACAGTTTTTGATCTGTTGTTTAATTATTCAAAATGAGAGCACAAATAGAACGCAATTCCTTTTTCTTTTTTTCTTTAAATACCAGCTATAGAACTGTTAAACTTCACTTAGTAAAATAATGGTCTTTAAAATGGTATTATCTATGTTGCAGAATAAACCCTTTACTTACCCACCTGAAAGATGAGGGACTTAAGATTTCCCAGTAATTATAGCAGCCATGAAAAATGCTATTTTACAATGACAGTTAGAGTTCATTCTTCAGAAGAAAACATTATGTGCATATATTACCGGATCATCTTTTAGGCATTCAAATAATCTCATTCTCAATTAGATTATTTCTCCACCATGTTGCACTTAAACACTTCAGTTGCATTGGAAAAGGTATTTGGCTTATGGCCTAATGTCTTAGTGGCAAGAATTCTGCTTTATTACCCAGGACCACACACAAATTTCTTGATAAGCAAATGCAACTGATATTGCCTGCTTTAGCAATGGAAAATACAAGAAACAGAGGTTTAAGATAAAGGAAGTACTGAGACAAATTCATCCTATCCAGTTGTCATCGAGGTATTCTGGGTTCCCAAGCTGGATTTGTGGTAAATGATAACCTTCCAAACTGGAACCACTTCTGGTATTTCCTACCAAGCTCTGACCCACTTCCAAGTATAGAATAAAAGACTAAGGTTACTTCTTGTCCTGCAAACCCTATATCAGCTCAGTTGAACAATGATTTGTGTCTTTAAGCAAAATAAAATACAGCTGGGCTTGGGCTTAGTAAAAGAAAGGAGAAGGAAGAGAAAGGAGAAGAGATAAGAAGGAGATGGAAGAATAAGTGTGAGACTTGATATAAAGAATTTGAGACTCTCCTTCAAGATGCTACAACTTAGTGTAGCAAGAAAAAATATCTTCAGTGTCTTCTGTACTTCTTTGACAAAGTCACAGCTTTTCACTAAATTTAACAGTCAAATATATATTATGTAAATGACAGCTAGATTTTATTACTTTATCTTTCTTTTTATCTTTTGTTAGAAAGGCAAAGATTGGAGTTTCCAAAGATGGCGGACCGGTAGACAGCAGGAAAGAGATCCTCTCTGAGAGAGACAGCTTAAATGCCAGAATTTAACACCCTGGAGAGACCCAAACAGAGAGAGATGGACTATCTCAACCCAGGAAGAAACTAAAGTTAAAAAAACCACTCAAATATGAGGTCCCGGGGCTACCATTAGTGAAGCTAAGATCAGCAAGTACGGCACCCTCCTCAAGCTTGAGTGGCCAGAGCATGGAGCTGAACATCCCTGCATGCAGCTCACCCGGATCCGGCCCTGCACACGATGCACCCAGAGGCACCATGAATTTACGCCACAGCCGCGCTGAAGTCAGAGGTCTGGGAGCCCAGCAGTTCTCAGGGACCAGCATCAACACGTGGTGAGTGATGGGAATAAGACCCTCCCATGGGAAAGGGGAAACTGACTGGAAGACATGTTGGATTTGGGCAGGACAGCCTTAACTCCATAAGGAAGTGGCTTCAGTTGGTTGCTCCCCTCGCTGAGCGGATTTGTGGAATCTGCTTGGATTGTGCCGTGCCCCTGGCTGGGACCCAGTGGGTTGCTACAAACTAATTCCCTGAGCACAGCCCCACACTGACGCAGTGAAGGCCTGCAAAGGTTGACTGGACTGGAGGAGAGGAGCCAGCGCACACTGCGCTTGCTTGAACTTCACTCTCTGATAGTGGCCGGCAGAGGGCAGAAGCCCCTAGCCTGCGTGCTCCAGAGGAGCCTTAACCGACAAGCAAAGGGGCTGGGAATTACACTGTACACTTGTATGGAAGGAACCAAAAACATGACGAGAGGGAGAAATAAGAAAAACCCCCAGCCCCCAACCCTGAGAACATTGATCCAGGAGAGGTAAATACAAAAGAGATTGAGGGCAGCAAACATGCAACATCAAACACAGTGGTAGCAGACATAAAGAGATATCTTCAGGACCTCGTAAGCGGGATCAAAACTGAAATAATTCAAATTAAACAGGAGATAGGTAGATTAATAAAAGAAAGCCTGGGCACCTCTCAAGAAGACACAGACAGAAGAATGGAGGAACACAAAAGGAGAGAAACGTTTAATGAAGAAAACAAGAAAAACCTAGAATTCATGAAGCAAATTCAAAGAGATTATCAGGAAACTAAAGACTCCATAGAAAACTGGCAAAACTGCTTGAAAGAAACCAAAGATAGACTATCAAAAATTGAACACAGGC